>OU824210.1:15398401-15695901 GCA_917499995.1 Ichneumon xanthorius
TTGGACTATTTTTATAATAAAACTCCCGACGATTATTCGGGGTAAATAATCAATAAACATCTAATAGAGACAATATGTGTTAGTTCTACGACCCGTGTTCGGGAAAATTAGGCTAGTGCAAAAAGCTAAGAACCCCCCCTCCGGGGAAGCAGCCGCCGTACTGCAAAGAGTGAGTATGTGTATGGACGGATGAAAGGCGATTATCGTTTAATTATTTCCTATGTACTTAGTTTTAGTAAATCATGTTTTATTTCTTCGCGAGAACCTTTTGTTTTCTCCCCTTCTTAGGTACTCGAGGACCGGGCCTGTATAGGACGGAGCAAAGCGGCCCACGAAAATAATAAAATATTGGTTTGTTGCATCCGAGAACGAGCTTTGCTCTACCTCGGACGTAACAAATAAACTGGTGGCAGCGGTGGGATACCGCTTTGCGTTTCCAGAGTATCTAAAAATAATAAATTCAAACAATTTTTTTTTTCCCTTTCTTTCTCACATAAATATATAGACTTGGCATTCTGTTTTTTCCGTTCCGATGGTCCAATTGGGACCGATAAATTCCTCCCCGGTTTGGGACGGCTGCTGGATATTACAGGCTCCGGAGCTAGAGGGGGGAATAGGCAATTTTCAAGTAGATTTGTCTTATGAATTAAATATCGTGAAGTTGCACGCGGTCGCGGAGGGAGTAATTATTGATACCCATAACATCGTTTCTATCGAGGCTTCCCCGGGGATATTCATTCAATCCCTTGGGTCTATCACTCTCTGGCACACTCCTACCCCCTTCCACGTAGTCGAGCAATTCCCGATCCTACAAGACGGAGTTATCGGAGCTTTTTAAACGAAACCAAAAAACCCCCCCCCCCCCGCGTTGCGGAATCCCAATGGTTCAGCGTGCGACGTTAGGCGGTTGTTTTAATAGCTGTACCTTGTACGGCCCTCACTTTATTGGTGGCTCGGCGGAGTTTAAATTAAGCCCGGGAGCCGGCGTAAATTTAATCAAAGCAAGCGCGCTTGTGACGGAGGTGGCGATCCACCCAGCCAGCACCGCGGGAATAGGATTGGCTTCAGGATCGGTGGTACCGATCCCTGGCACTATCTTAACCACCCTCCCTGGAACGCAAATCGTCGGCCTTTTTCTTATTGTAGCGGATTTACCTGTCGACTACGACGGAATAATTGACCCGTTTTCTGCTTAGGCCTTTTGACCCTGGTAATCCCTGAGTGCGTGTTTCAATCCAAATTAAATATAAATATTCATTCAAATTAAACGTATAAAATGGCCGGCGACGACGTCCCCGGGGCGGTGGATGTGTCCGTGTCCCTGTCCCACATGGTGGAGGGACTCTCGCTTCGAGACCAGCGGGACACTGTCCCACAATTTGACGGGCGGAATATTCCGCTAAACGATTTCGTTCAGGACGTCCGAAACACGGCGGCTCTCATACCTGCGGGAAGGGAGGCAGATTTTGTCGCCGCAGTAATTGCCAAACTCAGTGGCGACGCGCGTAGATGTATCGTCGGACGATCCATCGAAACAGTCGAAGACCTCATAGAGATCTTGCGCAAAAGATTGACGCGCGGGAAAGACTGCAACTATTACACTACGCAACTCGCGAACCTGCGCATGCGGCAAGAGGAGTCCGTTGGGCAATTCTATGACCGGGTGCGCATCCTGTACTACGGGTGCAGGAGTGCTTGGAAGGCGGAAAAGGGGAGGGAGCCTCCCGTGGAGGCCGACGACCCCATGGCCGGACTCGCGCGTCAAGGGTTTATTAACGCCTTGCCCACCCGCGTAAAGGAGGTGGTCTACATCAAGGGCGCCGCCGACCTTGACGAAGCCTTTGACATCGCAGAAAAGTATGTATTAGAAAGTTCGGGCGATCTAAACGGACCAGAGCGACGGAAAGGCGACGACACCTTCGTCGGACACACCCGCGTCGATTTTTATGATCCACGATCGCGGTCTCCGTCGCCATCGTATTTTAAACCGGTGAGATCAAGGGAACGACTAGCATCCCCTGGCCCGCCAGGGCAAACCAGAACGGGAATATTGAAACCGGTCAGCCCGGGATCCCCCAGACCAGCAAGTCCGAACGGGTCTCAGGGAGCCGTTGCCGGGTATTGTTACGCGTGCGGCGCCGCATCCAGCTGTTTCCCGCGGACCGATGGGGCCACGACGTGCTATTGCTATGCGTGCGGCGCAAAATCAATTTGCTATCGCCGCGATGATTGGGCCCCGCGTCAAGCCGCCGAGCGAAATGATACTCCACCCCGAGATACCCGCGAGAACCGCGAATCGCGCTCCCCCGTGAGGCATTTAAACTCCCCACAGGCTCGTCGTACCGAAACCTCGGCGAGCCGAGCCAACGAAACAAACGCAGCCCCGAAACCAGCGTCAATTCGCGTCCTCAAATCCCTCAAGTAATTCTCACATTAGATCCAGAGGGTAAGGTCGAAGAGGAATCTCCCGTAATAAGGTTGTCCGCTCCGGAGCTAATACACGGTACCGATAATTTCTTCTGCGACACGGGCTCTGATTTAAATTTAATAAAAATCGACGCCGTTAACGAGGATCTTATTGTCGACACAGCGCGAGCCGTTCCATACCGCGGTACTACCGAGGAACGATCCATGACCCTCGGCACCATAGAAATTCATTTCAGAGACGTTCCTACCACATTTCATGTTGTCTATGAGTTTCCCACCGAGAGCAACGGTGTGCTCGGGAAACCATACATGCGTCAGGAGCAGGCCGAGATCTCCTTCTACCATAACACATTGGTAACCGCGAACGATCCCATTAGACCAAAACCATTCGTGGAGGGCGCGATTATCAATGAGAACCGCGTGCTCACCGCGAGTGTTCCCGCCGAACCAAAAATATTTCGGATAAGAGCGCGTACTCGGGAGCAGATTCCCTTTCGAGTAACAAATTCCGAAATCAAGGAAGGTTATCTCCCTAGGATCGATACAATCGGGGGCTTATACATAGGAGAGGCCCTGGTTTCTCAATCTGACGGGGTTTGCCACGTCCTTGCATTAAACACCTTGGATAAGGACGTAGATATCGAGGTCGCACCGCAGGAATTAATTCCGTTCGAGATCCGCGAGCTAGACTTCGACGCGAGCTTGGAGGAGGGGGACACTACGGACGAGGATGTAAAACCTCCTACGGATCGCGTATCCGCAATTTTGGAAGCATTGAGGCTCACGGACTTGAATGAATTCGAGCGACGCGAAGTTGTCCGGCTCGTGGAAGAATTCCCCACGCGATTTAAATTACCGGGAGATAAATTACCGTGTACGGATAGAGTCGCGCATACGATCCCCACGCTGGACGAGCTTCCGATTCATACACGGCAGTACCGGTTTCCCGTCGTGCATCGCGACGAAGTTGAGACCCAGGTACAGAAAAAAATCGAAAATTCCGTTATCGTGCCCTCACAATCCCCTTACAACTCCCCGGTGTGGATCGTGCCAAAAAAACCCGATTCACAGGGGAGGCCGAGAATGCGTATGGTCATCGACTTCCGCAAACTCAATGAAAAGACTATCTCGGATGCATATCCACTGCCCAATATAGTCGATATATTAGACCAGTTAGGGCGAGCGCAATATTTTTCCACGTTCGACTTGGCAAGCGGTTTCCAGCAAATTCCGATGGATCCCAAAGATCGCGCGAAAACAGCGTTCTCTACTCCCAACGGGCACTACGAGTATGTACGTATGCCCGAAGGATTGAAAAACGCCCCCGCGACGTTTCAGCGTTTAATGGACAATGTTCTGCGGGGTCTCCAGGGAACAGAAATGTTCATATACCTGGACGACATCGTTGTATTTGCGAAGACGCTCGAAGAGCACCGAACGAAGGTGCGACGTCTCATGGCGCGCCTCGAGGCGGCCAATCTTGTCCTGGAACCCGACAAGTGCGAATTTCTGCGGAAAGAAGTCGCATATTTAGGTCATGTTATCGGGCGAGACGGAGTCCGACCCGACCCTCGGAAACTCGAGGCCGTAAAAAAATTCCCATCTCCATAAATCAGAAAAATGTCCGGCAATTCCTGGGACTTGCTGGGTATTATAGACGATTTATTGCTAATTTTTCCGCACGGACGAAACCTTTATCCGACCTTCTCAAAAAGGGGACCCATTTCGAATGGGGCCGTTTGGAGTATCGAAGCTTCAAGGATCTACGCAGGGCCCTCTGTAGAGAACCCATACTGCAATATCCTAATTTCTCTAAACCCTTCAGTTTGACGACGGACGCCTCCGATATAGCCATCGGAGCCGTGCTGAGTCAAGAACAGGACGGTCTCGACTTACCTATCGCGTACTATTCGCGTGTACTAAACAAGGCAGAACAAAATTACAGCACAACCGAGAAGGAATGCCTGGCCGTCATCAATGCCATCGAACAATTTCAACCGTATCTATACGGCCGAAAATTCAAATTAGTTTCCGATCACGAGCCCTTAAAATGGATCGGTTCCACGAACGATCCAGGTAAAAGACTTGTACGATGGCGGATGAGGCTGCGTAATTATGATTACGAATTCGTTTACAAGCCTGGACGACTAAACGCGAACGCAGACGCACTATCGCGTAATCCGATCAACTCGGGGAGCTCCAGCTCCAGCGACTCGGACTCGTCTGCCTCGACTCCCAGGGTTCTCCCAGTAAATATTGGCATAAAACGGGGTGCAAAAACATCGCATCGGGGTGTAGGAAGGCCGAGGCTGGCCTCAGCTCCACCGCTGGACGCATCGTATGTCCCGTCAACACTGGCACGAGCCTCTACGCGTGGGACAAAGAAACCTTCGCCGCTGGATAAGAGCGCGATTGCGACTCGTACTCGAGCCAGGGCAGTGACGTCACCAGCCGCCACAGGCGGCGAGGAAGCGCCGGGCACGAGCTCCGGCGAGGTGTCAGCTCCGCCTATACAGAGACTGGGCCATAGCATGCTACCGACTCACTCACTTCCGCCAAAGGGGCCAGTTCCGAGAAGAAAAACCCCTCCGGTGATAACGAAGTCTGCCGCGGAGGCCCCTAGCCCCCCCTCGGAGGACGGGGGCCCGCCGCGAGTCGATGACATCGCCGTGATTACAAGTCCGGGGATTAGCGACTCCGAAGACGATAAATCTGAAAATGAAGCGTCTGCTTTATCTGCAACATTGCCAAAATCCCTGCAGGATTCCTTCGCGAAATTCGATGAGTCAATAGCTAAGCTCGAGGGAAAATTCCACAGTGATTTGGAAACTTCCAATCAAACACCCGAAATAATATTGCCTGCAAGCATTTCGGATGGCGAGGAAATCGACGAGCAAACGAGGGAAGTGCTCGACGAACTCGACCCATTCGACGATGAGACCGAAGACATGGAGTTGTCCCGACGTATAAAGGAGCTGGCCGAGCGGGTCGAAAAAGCGACGGAAAGGCAACTCCGATTAGAACAAGGAAAATTGCCCAGCATCGAGGCCAGCTGCGCCGAAAAGGAACATGATGCAGACGATGAGAGCGAGGAGCCCCAGGAGAGGGAGAAAGAGCGAGAGGCACCTAACGCACATGAGACGATCGTCTCCAAGCCTCGCTATTCATTCTCCACACCAGCGCCGGGCTCAAGGCCTATGGCACGCTCAACGCCGAGTCATCATCGGCCGTCTCTCCCCCACATTTCGGAGGAAGATAACGCGTCCTTGCCGCAGGCAGCATGGCCGCCAGCAGCGCGCGTCGAACCTCCATCCGTGCCCCCTTGTGCCCCCTCAGCGCCTCGAGAGCAAGAGATCCCGAGAGCGGCCCGGGAACAACGTTGCGTCATCGACGCGGTGGATGACATAGCCACGTGCGACTACCCAGCAGCGAGAACAAGGGCGCGCGAGAGAGAAAAAATGACTTCGGCCGCCCCGGATGTAAACAAAGATAAAAAAACATTCTCCATAACTGGGACCAGGGAAAACCTGACCTACGTGCGGGATAATTATGTCCATTTTATTTCAGCGGACGGAGAGTTAACCACTGTAATCGGAAAATTACTATCCGATTTAGGAATGGTTGATTCTTCGTCGATAAAGGAAAAAAATTTACGCATCGGTCAGATCGCGGTTACCCCACACGGGAAATTTAATATATACAGCGTGGTCGTGAAAGAAAAATACTTCCACGACACGTGTATAGAAAACATCGACCTAGGATTAATTAATCTGAGGGATGTACTACGCCGAACCGAGATTCAGACACTTCGAATTTCACGCGCCGGGGACCTAACGGATATAATGCAAAAAGATGAATGGTCACTCCGATTACAAAAATTATTTTCCGAAGAAAATATAACCATCGTCTTGTGCTATGGAAAAATCATAGTACCGGTACCGGAGAACAGGAATGAAATTATCGCCGAATACCATGAAAGCCTCGCAGGAGGCCATAAAGGGGTTACAAAAACGTACCGAAAAATTCGGGAACGTTTTTATTGGCCCCACCTGAAAAACGAGGTTCAGGATTTTATTCGACGTTGCAAGTCTTGCCAGGAGCAAAAACTTGTTCGTACGAAAACACGTGAGCCGATGCTAATTACCGATACGCCGGTCGACACGTTCGACAAAGTATCATTGGATACAGTAGGGCCCCTTCCAACCTCCCCGCACGGCAATCGACACATTTTAACTATGCAGGATAACCTGTCAAAATATTGCCTGGCCGAACCTATACCCGACCTGAAAGCAACCACGATAGCCGAAGCCATAGCGAGACGATTATTCAATCAGTTCGGCGCCCCTCGAGCAATATTAACGGATCGAGGCGCGGCATTTACGAGTAATCTGCTACGTGAGCTATCGAAAATTTTTAAAGTCAAACAAGAAACGACTTCCGGCTACCGCCCGCAAACAAACGGCGCCCTCGAGAGGAGTCATATAGTGCTGACGGAATACGTCAAACACTACGCCGATAAATACGACGATTGGGACCGGTTATTGCCCTTCGCGGAATTCTCATACAATATCAGCGTCCACGAAGGAACAAATTTCACGCCTTTCGAAATTGTTTACGGAAAATTAGCCCGATTACCAAGTCAATTCCCTACCGATGAAAAGCTCCTGACCTATAATTCCTTCTTATCCGAATTAATTAAACGACTTTCGGAAATACGAAAGATCGCGGGAGAAAATTTAAACAAAGCCAAAGAACGCTCGAAAGCCTATTACGACCGGACGATACAACCTTTCGGGGGAAAAGTAGGAGATCGGGCGTACGTAGAAAAGGAAGTCCGAACGAATAAATTTGATAGCCGCTGGGAGGGACCTTTGCCCATACTTGAGCTATCGGATCGGAAAAATGCCGTATTGGAAACTGAATCCGGGAAATTAATTCGTAAACATACGGACAAACTCAAGATGGCTGTAGATTAAATAAATTACAAATGAAATTGTACAAGAATGCGTGTGGGAATGAATGTATGTCAGTGCAAAAAGTGAAGTGACCAACTCGTAAATTACAGGTAAAATAACCATGGGCAATATGCGACTGTACCGCTTGCTACCTCTGATACTACAGTGCGTCTGGGGAGCACCCTCAACCAGCCCATCGTTTAATGTGACACCAATGAACGGCACGTCAGGATTATATTACGAACGCACATCGTCGCTTCGTCTACAACACGCGGATTGGCGGGTTACCGTCTTCATCGACACCGAAAAATTCCTTCAGGACTTCCCGGCCGATGAGAGCCACATATCCGGGACCTTCGAGATGTGCCAGGGCACACATCCACCACCGTCGTGCATTAAACTCCTGCGAATCGACACTGTAACGGCCGCAGCCTAACTATTTCGACTTTAACCTTTCGACTTTAATATTTATTCGAGGGTATCGATACGGAGCGTTTCCGTTCGATTCGCTCTTCAAAGAAGCCCTTAAGGCTATCGAAGCATCCGGACCGCCGTGAGCGTCCACTTATCTAGCTTAGACTAAACATCCTTCGACTCTTTATTCCTTTGTAACAGCGAGCGCGAAGCCCTCAGCTTCACGCCCGCTTCAATCAGTTCAGCTCCGACGACCGACCAGTGCGGTACACCTCCGATATTACACTCCAATTATACTCCGAACAATTACACTCTTGCTACGACCAATAAAAGACTTATATTATTTAACCGATTTAAAGTTACTCGATACATCCTAAGACCCAAGCGGCCATCCGTCACAACACCCTCCGGAGGTTGTTCTCTCGCGCCCGAGAATTGGCGGCGGATCTCAAAAGAATCTCGGAAGATTCGCAACTTGAACGCGAACCAACCGAGAACCTTCCGCGAACAATGACAAAACGTGCGGCGCCGTTCGGAATAATCGGCACTCTAAGCAAATCTCTGTTCGGTACAATGGATGGGGATGATGCCAGCTACATCAACGAACAAATAGACCGATTATTTGCAGATCAAGCCAATATTACGCATCTCATGGGCAAGCAGATGCACATAATACACTCAAGGTTACAAACTCTGCATCAAGAACATCTCACGGAGACAAAAAGGGTGTCTATTCTCAAGGAAGCGATAACAAAAATAAAGGAAGAAATAAGCCGTATTAACAAGGACGCGGCCCAAGAAAAATATAAGCAATCGTTAATGGACTACTCATTTCAAGTGGAAAGAAAAGTCGAGCGATATATTTCAACGTGCGAACAGTATATTCGAACAATAACAGCAGCTCGCAGCAAGCGTCTCGACCCGTCGGTCCTCACTACAAGACAGCTGATGTCTATCGCGCAGGAGGTACAGCGGGAGGCGACGAGCTCCGAGTTCCCTATCCCAACCAGACAACTTCGAGCAGAAACGCTAGCCGAGATCGCCCGGACGGATCTGGTATATAATCAAGGTCGAGTGATGATTGTGGTACACATTCCACTGCTGGATCGGACCATGTATCATTTATACCGAATGCATTCATGGCCCGTTGCGCAGACCATCAACAACCAAACGGGCTCGGCGCACGTGACGCCCGCGACACCATACATCGCCGTCTCAGCAGACCATCGTGCTTATTTTCTCGCGGACGCGCTGTACCTTAGCGCATGCAAAAAGGTAGAAAATAAATACATATGCCTGATGGAAATCCCCGTGAGTGAGGCTGCAACTTCGGTGCAGTGCGAAATAAAAATGTTGACAGCTCCCACGGCGGAGGCTTTGCGACGATGCAACGTGCGTCTCCGCCCTGAACACACGCCATTTTGGGGCCATTTGTCAACACAAGGCGGATGGCTGTTTTCATTGATGGAAGCGGAAACAATCCACATATTGTGTCCCGATCAACCTGAAATCCACGTGCACCTGAACGGCGCGGGAATCTTATACATCAACCCGAATTGCATTGGAAGAACGCGCAGCACTACCTTAACGGGAATACGCACGTACAAGGGTCGAGAGGAATATTATTACCGACCCGGGGTGGCACTAAATGTAACAATAGTGGCCCCTGTACTCGAGGAAATTTCCGAGACAGTAATAGATTCATTGTTCGCCAAGGAAAACGAAACAAATTCGGGCATTTTACGAGGCTGGAAAACCCTCGAGGACGGAGAATCGCTTTACGACATTGAAGAAAAAATTCAAGCCATAGGGAAGCATCGAAGAGAGAGAAGCCAACACCGTACTCTTTTCCTTTATGGATTCATGACTCAAGCGCTAGTCGTAATCGGCACAGTGTTATACTGTGGCCGAAGAAAAATATTCTTTGGAGCTCTGGGACTGTGTAGGAGAATAACGGGACATCGAGCCCTGCAGCCGACGGCGGCGAGCGAGCGAGAGATAAGGACCGAGGGAGTCAGCAGCCTGGCGGCAAGGGTAGAGTTACCGTTGCCGCACGGACGCGGGACTCGCAGTCTAAACACTGTGAACCGCTCCCTTCCCCCTCAGAGTGCCATAAGCGATTAGGCATCCACACTCTCGGGGCACACATTAAGACGACTGAGGACTTTATTAGTTCTCAAGCTCTGACTGGAGTCACTTCGCGCGACGGGAATTTTCAACCGAGGTCAATCTGTATCAAGACAGCCGATAATTATTAAAAAAAAAAAAAAGTATAGTGTGCGAATAAATTGTGGTACCCGATATAAGTGCATAAGAAAAATAGACGAAATATTAAAATTAAAAAAAAAATAAAAATAAAAAAAGAGGTGAATACGTGTACTGTGTGCGACCGTCGTGGCTACAACCGTACCAGAAATGTCGGACATGAAAGGACTCCACGCCGGGATTATGGAGTTTACGCGTAAAGGACGATGCGTTGTGTGCAAACGGGAAAGTCGACGTTGCCCGGACATTGGTGCGTGCGTGCAACGTTCGATTCCGCCCTCAGGACGGAAAAATAAGATGATGGAGTGTAAACTGTGCGGGGTAGAGTTGCTCGGGGGGCATTACTCCGGTCACGTCGGCGCGTGTCTGGTAAAATATCAGAAACTCTTCGCGGACATCGTGACGGGCCGGATGCCCATGCAATCCTCTACAGGTGCGGGCGGTTCGTCGGGCGCGGCGGCAAGACTCGTCGCAGCGCGCGCGTCCACGTCAAACGACCCAAGAGCGACCAACGTTATCCCGACGGTGACCAGTGTCGTCGCAAAAACCGCGCAGACTATGGCATCGGTGGTCGAAACGACGCGCTGTGGGGACGCGCAAAATTCTGTACCGGCCTACACGATGGCCGGAGCAAGGAAGAGGAAAATAATAATCACCGGAGGTCACGGACAATCCACCAGGCCGTCCCTGACCTCGGTGGGGACCCAAACATCGAAGACAACGTCGAATTCAAGCACGCAAACAAAAAGGCTGTGCCTCGTCCCAGGAGCCAGGGTTATTTTTATCAGGTGGGAGGACCCACATACCGTCGGAAATTTGATGGACGAGTGGACGCTGGACGATGGCCCACCGACGGAGACCCTAATTACGCTTCCGAAATTAAGCATGGACCTGATGCTCCTTGACGCCGACGCTGGGGCATCGACGTCGCAGATACCGACGGCCGGAGAGCAGGACGGGGAAATTGATTTATGGGCTGAACTCGACCCGTTCCATCCTGCACCGAAACAGGAAGAAATCGTGAAGGGCGAGTACCGGGCCACCGTCGGCCACGTTTCCGACGCTGGTACCGGACTCAGCTCAGCAGAGGAAGGAGAGGACGCCACCGACGAGTACAGCAGCGAAGAAGACGACGCTGACACCTCTGAAGCCGAGTCACAGGTCACCGACGGCGACCTTGCCGACGCTGACGCTGGATCCAACTCAGCGGCAGAGGTAGAAGAAGCTGCCGGTGATATCACCGGCGAAGGGGATGCCGCGGGGAATGACGTCGCCAACGTAAAACCCGAGGCGCAGGCTTCCGTCGGCAACGTCGCCGACGCTGGTGCTGCGCCCGGCCCAATGCAGGAAAAAAATTGCGACTCGAGGTCGTCATCATCCCCCAGTCCGCCCTGCGCGGACACGTCGGAGGGTAACAGCGCAGTGCCCTACAAAGATCTCCTAAGGGAAATCGAAGAATTCGAGAGGCAGGCTACCGTCGGTAAACTTGCCGACGCTGGCGCTGAGCTCGGCTCAGCGGAAGAAGATGTCATCAGCGAGAGCGACGACTCAGAGTTCTCGCCGATCTCTGAGTCCTGTACGGACGGATCCATCAGCGAGGGAGGTCCATCCAAGGACATCTGCGTTCAGGGGGATGCGAGCGCTGCGGAGGATAACGGCACAGCACCCTACGGCGTCTCGCCGTATCTTCGACATATACGTCGCGGAACTGGCCGAGGACGACCGGCCCGAACGGCGTACCGTGGAAGTAAATTAAAAAAAAAAAAAAAAAAAAGTCCTAGTGGTGTTCGCGTTGTGTGCTCCGCGTGATATACAAGTATACACAGGCAAAGATGGAAAGAATGCACGAGTGAGTAGTAATAAATTAGGATAATAATATCGGTTAACAGTCGCTGAGGGCATCGACAATTTTAACGGGGGAGGGGTGTTACGTCCCGGTTTTCGGGTCATTTTCGAATTCCGAATGACTCGGGAGTCGCGACGTGATACGCCGAGTGTTGGGTTGCGCCGCTGAGCTCATCCGCGGTGTGATTTCACACCCCGGATGTGCTCACGCGGTGCATCCTCAGCATCGCCCGACAAATATATTTTTCTTTCTTCTTTATAATATTAAGTGTCGCGGCCGAGCTCGGGTTTTGCGAATCAGCGGGTCCGAAGTTCTCGACATGCGCAGCGATTTTGAATCGCTGTACGTGCCGAGAAATTCACACCCTGCGATCGCTGAATTGCGGAAACCTGGATCTCGCTGCGGGCGTTGGAGGATCCTCCAACGACGCAGGGAAATCAGTCTCCGAGCAGCATCGATCAAAGTTAGATCGGCTTAGAGGATCTCCGCGAAACGGGCTCACGTAGGTCGTTAAATCTGAGAAGAAGTACACGCGATTTAGCCTCCAAGATAGAGTGCAAAGAGGTCGCGGTAGTAGCTTTTCAGTGCGTTCCGTAGTGACACTAATCGATTCGTGTACGTTCAAATAATTGGACTATTTTTATAATAAAACTCCCGACGATTATTCGGGGTAAATAATCAATAAACATCTAATAGAGACAATAAGTGTTAGTTCTACGACCCGTGTTCGGGAAAATTAGGCTAGTGCAAAAAACTAAGAACCCCCCCTCCGGGGAAGCAGCCGCCGTACTGCAAAGAGTGAGTATGTGTATGGACGGATGAAAGGCGATTATCGTTTAATTATTTCCTATGTACTTAGTTTTAGTAATATAGCTATCTTGTGTGTTTGACCGTACTTCATGTTTTATTTCTTCGCGAGAACCTTTTGTTTTCTCCGCTTCTTAGGTACTCGAGGACCGGGCCTGTATAGGACGGAGCAAAGCGGCCCACGAAAATAATAAAATATTGGTTTGTTGCATCCGAGAACGAGCTTTGCTCTACCTCGGACGTAACACCAGCACCTATTATGGGATCAAAAACTCTTCATTCTGCGCAAATACACAAGATTCATGCGTTTCTAGCCGCCAAACAAGCCCTAAACGAATGCAAAGTCAATTTATAACGAAATCGAACGATTGATTTTTGCGCTCGATGTAGGCGATCCAGCTCGTATTATGAGATCAAAAAACCTTCATTCTATGCAAATACACAAGAATCATGCATTTCTAGCCGCCAAACAAGCCCCAAACGAATGCAAAGTCGTTTTATAACGAAATCATTTATTTGAGTTTTGCGCTCGCTGTAGGCGTTCCAGCTCGTATTATGAGATCAAGAACCCTTCATTCTATGCAAATACACAAGATTCATGCGTTTCTAGCCGCCAAACAAGCCCCAAACGAATGCAAAGTCGCTTCATAACGAAATCGAACGATTGTGTTTTGCGCTCGATGTAGGAGTTCCAGCTCGTATTATGAGATCAAAAACCCTTCATTCTATGCAATTACACAAGATTCGTGCGTTCCTAACCGCCAAACAAGCCCCAAACGAATGCAAAGTCGCTTTATAACGAAATCGAACGATTGAGTTTTGCGCTCGCTGTAGGCGTTCCAGCTCGTATTATGGGATCAAAAACTCTTCATTCTCTGTAAATACACAAGATTCATGCGTTTCTAGGCGCCAAACAAGCCCCAAATGAATGCAAAGTCGCTTTATAACGAAGTCGAACGATTGAACTTTGCGGTCTCTGTAAGCGTTCCAGCTCGTATTATGGGATCAAAAACTCTTCATTCTATGCAAATACACAAGAATCATGCATTTCTAGCCGCCAAACAAGCCCCAAACGAATGCAAAGTCGCTTCATAACGAAATCGAACGATTGTGTTTTGCGCTCGATGTAGGAGTTCCAGCTCGTATTATGAGATCAAAAACCCTTCATTCTATGCAATACACAAGATTCGTGCGTTTCTAGCCGCCAAACAAGACCCAAACGAATGCAAAGTCGCTTTATAACGAAATCGAACGATTGAGTTTTGCGCTCGCTGTAGGCGTTCCAGCTCGTATTATGGGATCAAAAACTCTTCATTCTCTGTAAATACACAAGATTCATGCGTTTCTAGGCGCCAAACAAGCCCCAAATGAATGCAAAGTCGCTTCATAACGAAATCGAACGATTGTGTTTTGCGCTCGATGTAGGAGTTCCAGCTCGTATTATGAGATCAAAAACCCTTCATTCTATGCAATACACAAGATTCGTGCGTTTCTAGCCGCCAAACAAGACCCAAACGAATGCAAAGTCGCTTTATAACGAAATCGAACGATTGAGTTTTGCGCTCGCTGTAGGCGTTCCAGCTCGTATTATGGGATCAAAAACTCTTCATTCTCTGTAAATACACAAGATTCATGCGTTTCTAGGCGCCAAACAAGCCCCAAATGAATGCAAAGTCGCTTCATAACGAAATCGAACGATTGAGTTTTGCGCTCGATGTAGGCGTTCCGGCTCGTATTATGAGATCAAAAACCCTTCATTCTCTGCAAATACACAAGATTCATACGTTTCTAGCCGCCAAACAAGACCCAAACGAATGCAAAGTCGCTTTATAACGAAGTCGAACGATTGAACTTTGGGCTCGCTGTAGGCGTTCCAGCTCATATTATGAGATCAAGAACCCTTCATTCTATGCAAATACACAAGATTCATGCGTTTCTAGCCGCCAAACAAGCCCCAAACGAATGCAAAGTCGCTTCATAACGAAATCGAACGATTGTGTTTTGCGCTCGATGTAGGAGGTCCAGCTCGTATTATGAGATCAAAAACCGTTCAGTTTATGCAATTACACAAGATTCGTGCGTTTCTAACCGCCAAACAAGCCCCAAACGAATGCAAAGTCGCTTTATAACGAAATCGAACGATTGAGTTTTGCGCTCACTGTAGGCGTTCCAGCTCGTATTATGGGATCAAAAACTCTTCATTCTATGTAATTACACAAGATTCGTGCGTTTCCAACCGCCAAACAAACCCCAAACGAATGCAAAGTCACTTTATAAGGAAATCGAACGATTGAGTTTTGCTCTCGCTATACGCGTTCCAGCTCGTATTATGGGACTAAAAACTCTTCATTCTCTGCAAATACACAAGATTCATGCGTTTCTAGCCGCCAAAGAAGACCCAAACGAATGCAAAGTCGCTTTATAACGAAATCGAACGATTTAGTTTTGCGCTCGCTGTAGGCGTTCCAGCTCGTATTATGGGATCAAAAACTCTTCATTCTCTGCAAATACACAAGATTCATGCGTTTCTAGGCGCCAAACAAGCCCCAAATGAATGCAAAGTCGCTTCATAACGAAATCGAACGATTGAGTTTTGCGCTCGATGTAGGCGTTCCAGATCGTATTATGAGATCAAGAACCCTTCATTCTATGCAAATACACAAAATTCATGCGTTTCTAGCCGCCAAACAAGCCCCAAACGAAAGCAAAGTCGCTTTATAACGAAATCGAACGATTGAGTTTTGCGCTCTCTGTAGGCGTTCCAGCTCGTACTATGAGATAAAAAACACTTCATTCTATGCAACTACACAAGATTCGTGCGTTTCTAGCCGCCAAACAAGCCCCAAACGAATGCAAAGTCGCTTCATAACGAAATCGAACGATTGTGTTTTGCGCTCGATGTAGGAGTTCCAGCTCGTATTATGAGATCAAAAACCCTTCATTCTATGCAACTACACAAGATTCGTGCGTTTCTAGCCGCCAAACAAGCCCCAAACGAATGCAAAGTCGCTTTATAACGAAATCGAACGATTGAACTTTGGGCTCGCTGTAGGCGTTCCAGCTCGTATTATGAGATCAAAAACGCTTCATTCTATGCAAATACACAAGATTCATGCGTTTCTAGGCGCCTAACAAGCCCCAAATGAATGCACAGTCGCTTCATAACGTAATCGAACGATTGAGTTTTGCGCTCGATGTAGCCGTTCCAGCTCGTATTATGGGATCAAAAACTCTTCATTCTCTGCAAATACTCAAGATTCATGCGTTTCTCGCCGCCAAACAAGACCCAAACGAATGCAAAGTCGCTTTATAATGAAATCGAACGATTGAGTTTTGCGCTCGCTGTAGGCGTTCCAGCTCGTATTATGGGATTAAAAACTCTTCATTCTCTGCAAATACACAAGATTCATGCGTTTCTAGCCGCCAAAGAAGACCCAAACGAATGCAAAGTCGCTTCATAACGAAATCGAACGATTTAGTTTTGCGCTCGCTGCAGGCGTCCCAGCTCGTATTATGGGATCAAAAACTCTTCATTCTCTGCAAATACACAAGATTCATGCGTTTCTAGGCGCCAAACAAGCCCCAAATGAATGCAAAGTCGCTTCATAACGAAATCGAACGATTGAGTTTTGCGCTCGCTGTAGGCGTTCCAGCTCGTATTATGGGATCAAAAACTCTTCATTCTCCGCAAATACACAAGATTCATGCTTTTCTAGCCGCCAAAGAAGACCCAAACGAATGCAAAGTCGCTTTATAACGAAATCGAACGATTGTGTTTTGCGCTCGATGTAGGAGTTCCAGCTCGTATTATGAGATCAAAAACCCTTCATTCTATGCAACTACACAAGATTCGTCCGTTTCTAGCTGCCGAACAAGCCCCAAACGAATGCAAAGTCGCTTTATAACGAAATCGAACGATTGAACTTTGGGCTCGCTGTAGGCGTTCCAGCTCGTATTATGAGATCAAGAACCCTTCATTCTATGCAAATACACAAGATTCATGCGTTTCTAGCCGCCAAACAAGTCCCAAACGAATGCAAAGTCGCTTCATAACGAAATCGAACGATTGTGTTTTGCGCTCGATGTAGGAGTTCCAGCTCGTATTATGAGATCAAAAACCCTTCATTCTATGCAACTACACAAGATTCGTGCGTTTCTAACCGCCAAACAAGCCCCAAACGAATGCAAAGTCGCTTTATAACGAAATCGAACGATTGAGTTTTGCGCTCACTGTAGGAGTTCCAGCTCTTATTATGGGATCAAAAACTCTTCATTCTATGCAATTACACAAGATTCGTGCGTTTCCAACCGCCAACCAAACCCCAAACGAATGCAAAGTCGCTTTATAACGAAATCGAACGATTGAGTTTTGCGCTCTCTGTAGGCGTTCCAGCTCGTATTATGGGATCAAAAACTCTTCATTCTATGCAAATACACAAGAATCATGCATTTCTAGCCGCCAAACAAGCCCCAAACGAATGCAAAGTCGTTTCATAACGAAATCGCATATTTGAGTTTTGCGCTCGCTGTAGGCGTTCCAGCTCGTATTATGAGATCAAAAACCCTTCGTTCTATGCAAATACACAAGATTCATGCGTTTCTAGGCGCCAAACAAGCCCCAAATGAATGCACAGTCGCTTCATAACGAAATCGAACGATTGAGTTTTGCGCTCGATGTAGGCGTTCCAGATCGTATTAGGAGATCAAGAACCCTTCATTCTATGCAAATACACAAAATTCATGCGTTTCTAGCCGCCAAACAGGCCCCAAACGAATGCAAAGTCGCTTTATAACGAAATCGAACGATTGAGTTTTGCGCTCGCTGTAGGCGTTCCAGCTCGTATTATGAGATCAAAAACTCTTCATTCTATGCAAATACGCAAGATTCATGCGTTTCTAGCCGCCAAACAAGCCCCAAACGAATGCAAAGTCGTTTTATAACGATATCGCATATTTGAGTTTTGCGCTCGCTGTAGGCGTTCCAGCTCGTACTATGAGATCAAAAACCCTTCATTCTATGCAACTACACAAGATTCGTGCGTTTCTAGCCGCCAAACAAGCCCCAAACGAATGCAAAGTCGCTTCATAACGAAATTGAACGATTGTGTTTTGCGCTCGATGTAGGAGTTCCAGCTCGTATTATGAGATCAAAAACCCTTCATTCTATGCAACTATACAAGATTCGTGCGTTTCTAGCCGCCAAACAAGCCCCAAACGAATGCAAAGTCGCTTTATAACGAAATCGAACGATTGAACTTTGGGCTCGCTGTAGGCGTTCCAGATCGTATTATGAGAACAAAAACGCTTCATTCTATGCAAATACACAAGATTCATGCGTTTCTAGGCGCCTAACAAGCCCCAAATGAATGCACAGTCGCTTCATAACGAAATCGAACGATTGAGTTTTGCGCTCGATGTAGCCGTTCCAGCTCGTATTATGGGATCAAAAACTCTTCATTCTCTGCAAATACTCAAGATTCATGCGTTTCTCGCCGCCAAACAAGCCCCAAACGAATGCAAAGTCGTTTTATAACGAAATCGCATATTTGAGTTTTGCGCTCGCTGTAGGCGTTCCAGCTCGTACTATGAGATCAAAAACCCTTCATTCTATGCAACTACACAAGATTCGTGCGTTTCTAGCCGCCAAACAAGCCCCAAACGAATGCAAAGTCGCTTCATAACGAAATTGAACGATTGTGTTTTGCGCTCGATGTAGGAGTTCCAGCTCGTATTATGAGATCAAAAACCCTTCATTCTATGCAACTACACAAGATTCGTGCGTTTCTAGCCGCCAAACAAGCCCCAAACGAATGCAAAGTCGCTTTATAACGAAATCGAACGATTGAACTTTGGGCTCGCTGTAGGCGTTCCAGATCGTATTATGAGAACAAAAACGCTTCATTCTATGCAAATACACAAGATTCATGCGTTTCTAGGCGCCTAACAAGCCCCAAATGAATGCACAGTCGCTTCATAACGAAATCGAACGATTGAGTTTTGCGCTCGATGTAGCCGTTCCAGCTCGTATTATGGGATCAAAAACTCTTCATTCTCTGCAAATACTCAAGATTCATGCGTTTCTCGCCGCCAAACAAGCCCCAAACGAATGCAAAGTCGTTTTATAACGAAATCGCATATTTGAGTTTTGCGCTCGCTGTAGGCGTTCCAGCTCGTATTATGAGATCAAAAACCCTTCGTTATATGCAAATACACAAGATTCATGCGTTTCTAGGCGCCTAACAATCCCCAAATGAATTCACAGTCGCTTCATAACGAAATCGAACGATTGAGTTTTGCGCTCGATGTAGGAGTTCCAGCTCGTATTATGAGATCAAAAACCCTTCATTCTATGCAACTACACAAGATTCGTGCGTTTCTAGCCGCCAAACAAGCCCCAAACGAATGCAAAGTCGCTTTATAACGAAATCGAACGATTGAACTTTGGGCTCGCTGTAGGCGTTCCAGCTCGTATTATGAGATCAAGAACCCTTCATTCTATGCAAATACACAAGATTCATGCGTTTCTAGCCGCCAAAGAAGCCCCAAACGAATGCAAAGTCGCTTCATAACGAAATCGAACGATTGTGTTTTGCGCTCGATGTAGGAGTTCCAGCTCGTATTATTGTTGTCCGCCAGCGGCCGTTTTTCCCCCATGCGAGACCCCCCCTCCCGCTCAATCCGCGAGCTCATCAACCCTTTGTCGCGTAGAAAAGGAAACGTTCTTTCGCCGCGATCGTACCAGCTGTGCGTTCTACCCGTGGCTCTATACCTATATATCGTCGCTCGCCTAGCCGCGCCGGTATACCTATAGCGCCTACGTCATCTCACCTGTTTACGCGACTTCGCGCGCCCCCCGGTATACCTATAGTTATGGGCCACGCGTTCGGCGAATCTCGGTACGCTGTGTCCGAGTGACGTCACCAGGCGATACGCGACAGCAACGCGTTATACGCTACGCGAAAATACCAATGTCTCCCGACAACGATATCTCCGTTAAAACTTCGATTTTTCTTCGCTTTTATGTTATCATTGGAAAGCTAACATTGTTAGCTTTTCAACGGTACCCCATGCGGGGGCAATTACTTACTGTACGGCGCCTTATTTTTAAGTAGAAATTATCGATAATCTAAACGGGTCGATAACCCGTGTTTCCCAATATCGGGAAATTATCTCGCTACCTTTCGATCAATAATTAATTAACTGCTTACTCCCCGGTGGGATAACTCCCGAAACTCGACATTGTTTTTAGTTCCGTTTTTTTTTCCTCTGTCGCCCCCTATTTTTTGGGATTCACTCCGCCCAGAGGTTCGGGAGTTATTCCCGATTTTCTGCCACAGATTAGGTCACGCGTAATTCGCGATATTATAAAATAATTATTTTTTGTTTATCGATGTATCGCAACCTTATCGATTCACATATCGAAAAAAATCGTATTTTTTGCGCTTTACGCTCATATGATTTTTGTATCGAGTCCATGAAGAGGGGAGAGGAGCTGGCCCAATAATTAGGCCACGCGAGACACAAAATTCGCGTGTTGAACACGCGCGCACTGATTTTGCGACGAGAGCCTCTCTCCAGGGTCCGCGCTCGCTAATATAGTTCGGCCAGCTCGCCTCACACTTTACCATATACATACCACGTATCTGTACTCCGAAAAGCCATTAAAGCCAAGTATACAACCGACCACGTGAACTTTACTCGGCATTACCCCGGATACCTCTCTTCTATTCTCAACCCGCACTTTTCAGTGCGACGACGGATTTCGACTTGCCTGTGGAATTTTTGGACTCTCGACATCGGCCTTCCTCAGACCAACTCTCGTCGCACGTTATCACTCGCACTTTTCAGTGCGGGTAACGTGTTCGGCTCGCGTCTCTACGGATCATCGACTTGGCTTTCCTCCGGACTTCTCTTCGCATCGAATCGTTCTCGCTCTTTTCAGAGCGAGATACGTCAATCAAATCCGCTCTTTTTAGAGCGACGATAACGTGGGATGGTACCCCCTTTACCCCGAATCCTCCTCCTTCGCTACCAAGCTCGCGCAACGCCTCGTGCTCCCCTTCGGGCGCACGCCTGCCGAGTTTTGGGAATCGAGGTGCCTCTTCCTACCATCCGGCTCTCGCCCTTTTTTTCTCGTCCGACTCCTCTCGCTCTCGCTCCGTTAACGGGCTCCTGCTACAGGAAGCACGCACGGCCGAGGCGTTGGGAGCCCCCTCGAATCTCCCGACATCTCCTACCGACTCATCGTGTTGATCGCCCATCACACGCAACCAACGAGTCTGTCCCTTTGCCGGGCACCCTAGCGTCAATCCGCCGAAATCGCCGTGCGACGGGAGATCAGCGCCTATGCCCAAGCGCGCCGGGCGCAAGCGTTTCCTCGCCCACGCGAGGCTCATCGCAGACAAGAGTCGGGCTCCGCGGGGCCTCAGTTGACTCTTGCAGCAAGAAGCCGACGAGGCCGCGAACTCCGAGGCTCGCGCTCGGGAGGCCCTGCCGGTGTTGCTGCGCGAACCTCCACGCGCCGTGCCCCCGTGGCTCCGCGACACCGCGACCCCACCGCCGCCGCGCGACGCCGCCAAACCACGTATCGTCTCCGAGACCGTTCTCGAAACACGGATCGCCTTCACCAGCGCTCGTCCCGTTGAGCCCTACGTCCCGCAGCGAGTCATCCCGGGTCTTCCGCCGCCGGAAGTTCCTTACGTCCCTTCCGGTCCGCCCACGATCCTACGGGATCCGACAGAGCCGGTAGCGACTCGCGTCCCCGCGTCCGCCGACATCGACGCACGTTAGTTTCTTTTTTTCGCTCTTTTTTTCCCTCTTTTCTCTCGTATTAAATATACGTGCGGTTTCCTTCTCTCGCTTCCCCCCTTTCTTATTACTTGCGCAGTCGACTCTCGGGAGTCGAGTGCAGCAATTGGCGCCCAACGTGGGGCTCGAAGACCTCTAGTTAAGAGTCGAATCTTCCTCTACCGACGGAGGACTAGCCCCAACAATTTCCCTCACTCTGCTTAATTAGTCCGGATACTTCGGCTATATAAATTTTTTTCCCTCTTTATTTTTTATTTTTATTTTTATTTTTATTTTTTTTAAATTTTATATATGTATATATATAAATATATATATAGCTAAAATATATATATATATCTATATATATCACTGCTAGCGTTCCGTCAGGTCTCAGCTACTCGCTTCTTCGCAGAGTAACCCATTATCGCGCGTATGCCACGGAAACGGCGTGTCTCGAATATGACCGCTCGAACCCCTCGTAGGTCGGCGCGGCTGCGTAACGACACCGGTGACGGGGATCCTCCGACCGATATGGATCGTAGAAATCGCGACGCGATTAATCCACGCGCGTTGGATTTAGACGCGATCGAGGAGATTGATCAGATAGAGATACCCGAGTTTATGTTCGATCCGTTACTAGACCGCTCCACGGATCCGCCCGCGTGCGAGACTCGTGATGTGGGCCAGGAAGCCGATAATGAGAATCCACCGCTTCCTCAACTTAATGAGACTATCAGCCTACCCGACGAGAACGCTGGTCAGCCGCCTCCACTCGAACCAAACGTCATTATTACTGCACCGGCAGCGCCCATAAATTCTCGTAACTCTCAAAACGAGTCCCGCGCGCGGTCCGGTCCGCGTTCTCAACAAGGAGGATACGACATTCCGTCACGCGGCCCACGAGATTCGGACTATCTGCTTCGTTATTGCGACGAGGCGCAGCCGCACGTCGTGCGAGACACCGAGCTCCACGTGGTTTATCGTAACGAGTCGCGAATCTCCGAGCAAGAGAGAACCTCGCGCCAGTCGCGGGACTACGCGCGGCCGCCACCGCCACCTCAGGACAACGGAGCCTTCGCCGGGCTGGAAGCTCTACTAAGAGCCTTGAACAACATCAATCGTCCTCCGCCGCCACCACTTCCCACCTATAGTGGAATGGATCACGAGGACCCGAATCGGTTCCTGGCAAGGTGTGAGGAACACTTCGCTGCCGCGCAAACTCCCCTCCCCGCCCGCACTAACGTCGCCTCTTCGGCGCTTCGCGGCGAGGCGGAGAAATGGTGGGGATGCTACACACAGCTAGATTTTTCGTGGGAAAAATTTCGCGAACTCGTACTCAGCCGATTCGATAGTCCGGCAGTATTGTCTCGCCTCAATGCGCAATTGTTCTCGCGCAAACAGAGCGATCGAGAGAACGCCGGCGTGTTTCTACAACAGAAATTCCTGTTGTACCAGCGCATCCATAGGCGCTCGAGCTCACGAAAGTCGCGACTCTGCTCGAACTCCTTCGTCCGACCCTTCGTATGGCTATCCGCCCCTCCAAGCCTCAGACCTTGGACGATCTGATGTCCAAAGCTTTGGAAGCGGAGTACGACCTCGGCGAGAGTCAGGTCACGGCCAAACCGAAGGCCGTGGAGCAGAAGAGAAGCGAGAGACCTGTAAAAACCCCGGCAGAAACCCCTTCACTCCCGAAGTGCTGGCACTGCCCGGAGAACCATTTCCACAAAGACTGTCCGGTCCTAGCGCAAAAAGCGGCCGAAAATCGAGCCCGGCAACAGGAAAACTGGAGAACGGCGGCAGACGCTTCCGGGCCTGCCGCCGCCCCACAGTAGGACTCACCGAGGACACCTCGGGGAGGAAGAAACTACCTCACATGCTCGTCACTCTCAACGACGAAGAGGTAAACGCTGCTGTCGATAGCTTTTCGAGCGATTGTTTTCTTCACCCTCGTTTCCTCGAGAAGGGACATCCCGTCGAGCCCATCTCCTCCACGGCCAACCTGGCCGGCGAGAAGACCGGAATGCCCCTCGTGGGCAAAACTCGGATAAAGATTCGGGTGCAAGGGTACCCCTTCGACGTCCATGTGTGGGTCGCACCCACCTCTCGCGAGCCACTAATCCTCGGTTACCCTTGGCTAAGGGAGCAGCAAGCCATCTTTGATTTCCACCACGGGCTCATCCACTTGGGCGTTCGAGAGCGAATCACCGTCCGACTCACCGATACGCCAATTCCGAAACCCGCACACCTACCCGTGGATGTTCAACGGTGCCGACAGGAATTCCCGTCCGAATGGGTTACGGAGTTTCAGGAACTCCTGCAACGCTTCGGGACCATCTTTAAAACCGAGGGCAAACTCTCCCAAACAAGAACGACCAAACATTTCATCCGTCTTACGGATCCCAAGCCTTTCCGCGTCCCGTTACGCCGCTACTCCGAGGAGAAGCGAATGATAATTCGTGAGCACCTTGAAAGTATGCTCGCCGAGGGCATCGTAGAGCCGTGTTCTTCTCCCTATTGCTCGCCGATAGTCATCGCAAGAAAGAAAGACGGACGTCCGCGCTTTTGTATCGACTACCGACGACTTAACGAGATCACGGAGGACACCGCCCAACCAATTCCCCGGATCCAAGACTCACTGAAAGATCTGGGAACGGCCAATATTTTTTCTACGCTGGACCTCAAGAGCAGATATTGGCAAATTCCCATGAGCCCGGACTGCAAGAAATACACCGCGTTCGCTTCACCGGATGGAGGGACTTACCAGTTCCGGGTCATGCCGTTCGGGCTGAAGAATGCCCCTAATACTTTCCAACGTTTTATGAGTCAGCAGGTCTTAGCTGGACTCCTCGAAACTATCTGTATAGTTTATCTGGACGACATAATCGTCTTCTCGCACAGCTGGCAAGAACATTTGCGTCACCTTGCTCTTATCCTCGAGCGTCTGAGCCTCCACGGCCTGACTGTCGCCATCGAAAAATGCCACTTCGGCGCGCGAAACCTCGATTTCCTCGGACATAGCGTAACGGATGTCGGGAATCAAGCAAAGGACGTCCATATACAAGGGATCCTTGAATTCCCTCGCCCTCAGACCAAGCGCGACCTACAAAAATTTCTGGGAACTTGTAATTGGCTCCGGGAGTATATACCCGATTTTGCCGCACTAGCTTCCCCCCTTACCAGCCTCTTGGCCGGGAAAAAGAAATTTTATTGGACAGAAGCGGCGGAGAGAGCCTTCGCCGAAGTAAAATGGCAAGTTCAGCAACCACTCCGTCTCAGCCGCCCGGATCCGACCCTGCGTTACTTCGTCCAAACTCACGCCAACGACGTCGGTATGGGAGCAGTGCTGTATCAGTTAGATGCAGAAGGCAGTAAGCGTGTCATAAGCTATGCCAGCGCTAAATTCGACAATACGCAGTTGCGATATTGCCAGCAAGAAAGGGACGTCCTTGTCGTCATCTGGGCCCTCAAGCGGTATAAACGATACCTAGACGGCCAAACCTTTACCCTCCGTACGAATGACGCATCTCTCAAATGGTTGCAACACGTAAAAGACGACAAGGAAAAACTTACGAAATGTGCACTTATGCTCGAAGAATATAATTATAATGTAGAACACATACCCGGTCGCGAAAGCGAATTCCCACGGGCACTCGCGCAGTATCCTGCCGCCCAAGCGGCCCAGGAACCCGACGCCGAGGCTCACCTCGCTCCTCCCGACAGGATTGAGGACCTCGATGTCCCCGTACCGGAGCTCTTCTTCATCAACACCGAGAATCTCGTCGAGAAGGTCATCGACGCGCAACAGCACGATAAGACAATCGAGTCAATCGCCGCCGCCTGGGACTCCGGGGAAACGCCTTCGACTTATCGCTACATTGCGGGAGGAATCTGGCAACGCAGCAATGATAATTGGGTTCTACTTGCCCCCGAATCCTCCCGCAGGGCAATATTATAAGAATACCATGACTCCGCTCTAGCGGGTCATCCCGGAATGGACGAAACCCTCCGAGCGATCCAGAAGAGGTTCGTGTGGGAAAAGATGCGAACGGACGTACGCGAATATGTGCGGAATTGCCGCCTATGCGCTTGCACGAAATCGACTCGCCCTCCCCACGTGGACCAACAACGACCCCGCCAACCCAAACGCCCCTGGGAGACGATCGCCTTGGACCTGATGGGCCCCTACCCCCGGACCAGTCGCGGCAAGAAACACCTCCTTGTCATCACCGATTTGTTTTCCCGTTGGGTAGAGGCATTTTCACTCGGCTCCTCCGAAACAACGAAAATAATCAAAATCATGGAAAGCGAAATTTTTTCGCGCTGGGGTTTTCCCCGGGCCATTCTTTCGGATAATGGGCCGCAGTTTACTAGCCAAAAATGGCTCGATTCTTGCGATCAATGGCAGAGCCAACATTGGACAACTGCCATCTATCATCCCCGTGCCAATCCCACTGAACGACGTAATCAGGAGATAAAAAAGGGTCTCCGCCTACATCTCCCGAACATCCTCTTCAGCCTGCGCACCCGTCAGAACGCGGCAACGGGGTTTTCCCCTAGCGAAATGCTTCTCGGTACCCTCATTCGCCGGCCCGGGGAGTGGCGATTTCCCTCATCAGCCGCCGAAACCGCTACGCGGGAGCAACGAATCCAGCAAGCCGTCAAGAACCAGGAGCGATATCAACAGACGTACGCTACGACTGACTCCATTCCCCAGGAATATTTCTTCGGGGATCTCGTCTGGGCGAGCAATCACGCTTTGTCCAGTGCCGCTCAAGGCACCCACGCCGGCCTGAATCCACCCTGGACAGGCCCATACCCTGTGATCGACTACGTCGGAAGCGGCGTTTACCTCATTTATCGACCCAGCGGAATCGCCAAGATTCATGCGACGGGACTAAAGCCCGTTCGCAACTCCGCAAAGAACGCGCCGACACAAGCGACGCCTTCGCCCACGCCGGTTATCGTTCCCGAACCGCCAAACCCTACGGCCGAGTCATCGGGGCGATCGGAACCATCGCTGGTTCCAGCCGCGCTTCCCGCCACGGAAGTTCAACCTTCAAAATCGGCACGTCAGATCCCACCTCCGGGTCAAGAACGACGTCGCCTCATCGAAAATCAATCACTTCGGGGTATCCCCGCCCCTCCACCAAGCACCCCGGATCTCCCGCATCCGGATCCTCGAGACGAACCAACGGAGGGGCAAGCCGCCCTCTCATCCGCGGGTTCTCGCAAAACTCCTCGTTTTTACACTTCGCGCCGTGCGCCGTACTATTTGCGTCCTCGTCGAAACGTCAAATACGCGCAATAATTGTTTATTGCATCGACACCGCCAAAACTTGTATCTTTTTTTTCCTTCTTTTCTTTTTTAAAAGAAAAAAAAAAAAAAAAAAAAAAAAGGGGGGGAAAGAAACCCCAGTATGTTTACGCGCGGCTCCGTAACATTAGCGTGTACACTCTCAGGGAAACATCGCTGTTTCACCCACGCACTCACGTATTATATACCTGAATATAAACATCAATGTAAATATAGGAAATTAAGCATCTATGTAAATATAGGATTTAGGGATCAATACGAATATAGAATTTAGGCATAACCGTACCTATAGATTTAGCATCGCAGTTTTTCCCCCCACAAACGATTTAACCGTACTTCAAACCCGTTCGATTACGTTAAAGGAACAAGAGAAAAAAAAAAAAAAACAAAATAATAATAATTTTCTTTTTATATAGAATCACAGACATGTTCCCCCTGGTAACCGAGGGTAACTTCGATTTACCTTTAACAGCGATTACGCCTCGGGTTAAGTCACCCCGGATTTCCCGCGAAAGGTCTCGCCTGGGGGTCGTTCTTGTTGTCCGCCAGCGGCCGTTTTTCCCCCATGCGAGACCCCCCCTCCCGCTCAATCCGCGAGCTCATCAACCCTTTGTCGCGTAGAAAAGGAAACGTTCTTTCGCCGCGATCGTACCAGCTGTGCGTTCTACCCGTGGCTCTATACCTATATATCGTCGCTCGCCTAGCCGCGCCGGTATACCTATAGCGCCTACGTCATCTCACCTGTTTACGCGACTTCGCGCGCCCCCCAGTATACCTACAGCTATGGGCCACGCGTTCGGCGAATCTCGGTACGCTGTGTCCGAGTGACGTCACCAGGCGATACGCGACAGCAACGCGTTATACGCTACGCGAAAATACCAATGTCTCCCGACAACGATATCTCCGTTAAAACTTCGATTTTTCTTCGCTTTTATGTTATCATTGGAAAGCTAACATTGTTAGCTTTCCAACGGTACCCCATGCGGGGGCAATTACTTACTGTACGGCGCCTTATTTTTAAGTAGAAATTATCGATAAACTAAACGGGTCGATAACCCGTGTTTCCCAATATCGGGAAATTATCTCGCTACCTTTCGATCAATAATTAATTAACTGCTTACTCCCCGGTGGGATAACTCCCGAAACTCGACATTGTTTTTAGTTCCGTTTTTTTTCCTCTGTCGCCCCCTATTTTTTGGGATTCACTCCGCCCAGAGGTTCGGGAGTTATTCCCGATTTTCTGCCACAGATTAGGTCACGCGTAATTAGCGATATTATAAAATAATTATTTTTTGTTTATCGATGTATCGCAACCTTATCGATTCACATATCGAAAAAAATCGTATTTTTTGCGCTTTACGCTCATATGATTTTTGTATCGAGTCCATGAAGAGGGGAGGGGAGCTGGCCCAATAATTAGGCCACGGGAGACACAAAATTCGCGTGTTGAACACGCGCGCACTGATTTTGCGACGAGAGCCTCTCTCCAGGGTCCGCGCTCGCTAATATAGTTCGGCCAGCTCGCCTCACACTTTACCATATACATACCACGTATCTGTACTCCGAAAAGCCATTAAAGCCAACTATACAACCGACCACGTGAACTTTACTCGGCATTACCCCGGATACCTCTCTTCTATTCTCAACCCGCACTTTTCAGTGCGACGACGGATTTCGACTTGCCTGTGGAATTTTTGGACTCTCGACATCGGCCTTCCTCAGACCAACTCTCGTCGCACGTTATCACTCGCACTTTTCAGTGCGGGTAACGTGTTCGGCTCGCGTCTCTACGGATCATCGACTTGGCTTTCCTCCGGACTTCTCTTCGCATCGAATCGTTCTCGCTCTTTTCAGAGCGAGATACGACAATCAAATCCGCTCTTTTTAGAGCGACGATAACGTGGGACGGTACCCCCTTTACCCCGAATCCTCCTCCCTCGCTACCAAGCTCGCGCAACGCCTCGTGCTCCTCTTCGGGCGCACGCCTGCCGAGTTTTGGGAATCGTGGTGCCTCTTCCTACCATCCGGCTCTCGCCCTTTTTTTCTCGTCCGACTCCTCTCGCTCTCGCTCCGTTAACGGGCTCCTGCTACAGGAAGCACGCACGGCCGAGGCGTTGGGAGCCCCCTCGAATCTCCCGACATCTCCTACCGACTCATCGTGTTGATCGCCCATCACACGCAACCAACGAGTCTGTCCCTTTGCCGGGCACCCTAGCGTCAATCCGCCGAAATCGCCGTGCGACGGGAGATCAGCGCCTATGCCCAAGCGCGCCGGGCGCAAGCGTTTCCTCGCCCACGCGAGGCTCATCGCAGACAAGAGTCGGGCTCCGCGGGGCCTCAGTTGGCTCTTGCAGCAAGAAGCCGACGAGGCCGCGAACTCCGAGGCTCGCGCTCGGGAGGCCCTGCCGGTGTTGCTGCGCGAACCTCCACGCGCCGTGCCCCCGTGGCTCCGCGACACCGCGAACCCACCGCCGCCGCGCGACGCCGCCAAACCACGTATCGTCTCCGAGACCGTTCTCGAAACACGGATCGCCTTCACCAGCGCTCGTCCCGTTGAGCCCTACGTCCCGCAGCGAGTCATCCCGGGTCCTCCGCCGCCGGAAGTTCCTTACGTCCCTTCCGGTCCGCCCACGATCCTACGGGATCCGACAGAGCCGGTAGCGACTCGCGTTCCCGCGTCCGCCGACATCGACGCACGTTAGTTTCTTTTTTTCGCTCTTTTTTTCCCCTCTTTTCTCTCGTATTAAATATACGTGCGGTTTCCTTCTCTCGCTTCCCCCCTTTCTTATTACTTGCGCAGTCGACTCTCGGGAGTCGAGTGCAGCATTATGAGATCAAAAACCCTTCATTCTATGCAATTACACAAGATTCGTGCGTTTCTAACCGCCAAACAAGCCCCAAACGAATGCAAAGTCGCTTTATAACGAAATCGAACGATTGAGTTTTGCGCTCACTGTAGGCGTTCCAGCTCGTATTATGGGATCAAAAACTCTTCATTCTATGCAATTACACAAGATTGGTGCGTTTCCAACCGCCAAACAAGCCCCAAACGAATGCAAAGTCGCTTTATAACGAAATCGAACGATTGAGTTTTGCGCTCGCTGTAGGCGTTCCAGCTCGTATTATGGGATCAAAAACTCTTCATTCTCCGCAAATACACAAGATTCATGCGTTTCTAGCCGCCAAAGAAGACCCAAACGAATGCAAAGTCGCTTTATAACGAAATCGAACGATTGAGTTTTGCGCTCGCTGTAGGCGTTCCAGCTCGTATTATGGGATCAAAAACTCTTCATTCTCTGCAAATACACAAGATTCATGCGTTTCTAGCCGCCAAACAAGACCCAAACGAATGCAAAGTCGCTTTATAACGAAATCGAACGATTGTGTTTTGTGCTCGATCTAGGATTTCCAGCTCGTATTATGAGATCAAAAACCCTTCATTCTATGCAACTACACAAGATTCGTGCGTTTCTAGCCGCCAATCAAGTCCCAAACGAATGCAAAGTCGCTTTATAACGAAATCGAATATTTGAGTTTTGCGCTCGCTGTAGGCGTTCCAGCACCTATTATGGGATCAAAAAACCTTCATTCTATGCAAATGCACAAGAATCATGCATTTCTAGCCGCCAAACAAGCCCCAAACGAATGCAAAGTCGTTTTATAACGAAATCATATATTTGAGTTTTGCGCTCGCTGCAGGCGAGTAGTTAGCGGTGCACTATGGCGACCCCCACTCCTATCCCCACTCCCATCCCCACCCTTTTTCCCCCACACAGCGGCTGGTCGAAATTTTGGCCAGCCGCGTGTGGGTGGTAAGAGGCGTGGGGGTGGGAGGGGGGATAGAATTCTGGACTCGCCATAGTGCACCACATGATTATTATTTTTGAATTTTACCTTCAATTTGCTGTGATGGCCTTGAAGACACTGAAGACTCCTATTTTTTTATTGCCACTCTTGTTTATTATTCACTCCTGTTTATTCTCACTCACAAGCACTATGACGTAACGTTTTTATTGCCACTCTTGTTTATTCTTCACTCCTATTTTTTTCTTGCTTATTATTCACTTTTGTTTATTATTCACTCCTGTTTATGCTCACTCACAAGCACTATGGCGTTAACGTTCGGCGGCGTCGTCGTCGTCGTCGTCGACGTCGTTGCCGTCGTCTTCGTCATCCTCCCAGCCGTTGATGTTCATCTCGGCGAAACCCTCGTCGTCGAGATAGTTGTTGTCGTTATCGATGTTAAAACGTTGAGCGACGAGAGCTGCGACATCCCGCCGTTCTCTGTCGAATAGTTTTATTACATACGGACGATTGGCGCGGCGACGTGTGATCACTATGGCCATCAGGACGTCGCCAGCACATGCCTCCTCCACCAACGACTCGGCGCCCGATGAGTTGATGTGATCGAGACCGCGCAAATGACACTCGATGCACAGGGCCGGTATCCCAACGCATAAAGCGTTTGGGTGTTGGAGAAAAAAAATCTCAAAAAAATCCGAACGCCCCTCGTCCACTAAAAACACTTCGGAATAGCCGTCCTGCACATCGAAATAAATAATTTCGCCACGCACCGCACTGCCATGTCGAACTACGACGCAGGACATACCGATGTGTAATTGCTCCAGCGTAATTCCCGAGCCTTCACCGTTGATAATATAATAGTCCTGTAGCAGCTTCTGTAATTGTTCATATGTACTCTGCATATCTGCGGAGCGTACTTGCAAACTATTCGCACACACCACTTCAATTACTCTACAGGAAAATTCTTCTCCCACAACACCGTTTTCGTATCGCGGATACATTATTGCAAACTCCGGTGCACTTAAACAAATTCACGTTAAAGCTGTAAAAACACGGCGCAGCGAGAAATGATGTACGCGACACGAACTCCGAAGAAAGACTGTCGACAAAAGACGCTTGACACACGTCCGCGGGATGCATCATCCGCGAGGCGAACGCACACCGACCCATGAATACACGGTCAGCAGTATTGCACGCGTTCCTCGTGGTTATCTGAACGCGTGGGAACATGCATGCTCTGAGCGCGATACGCCGTCGACGAAGGTCGCGCGCTCGACGGCACGTGTCCCCAAGCGCGAGCCGCTCGCCCCCTGCGAGCGCACAGGAAGTCGCGAATGCACCGTCTGCAGTATTGCAGGCGTTCTTTCAGGCTCACGGTCAAGCGTGATGCGATGCATGTGTATAGGTGATGGATGAGTTTAGACAACCGGATGAAGCGTTCATACGAGAACCGGATGAAGCATTCATATGATACCACGGAATCAAACCGTGGGTAAATCTTTTATACGGACCTGCTTATGCCCGTATCATATATCTCGTGGAATATCGTGATAAATTGTATTTGCACGCTCGCGATCACGCGTTATTATAGGTATGAAAAAAAGTGCAAATCCATAAAATTTTGAACATAAGTCTTTATGCTACGGAGCCGTCACATATCACTCGGAAATATAGAATTGAGTCAATCGGTCAGTCAGTCATAAGACAACCAACGAGAGCTCTGCATCACCGATTGATAATGGTAGATTACACAGTTCGCGCGAGTATTCGCGGTTTTTAAAATTAGTTAAGTTGCGCAGTATTCATCTCAGACGCCGATGCAATGATCAGTGGTGCGAGGAGTTACGGGATTTATCGGGCGAGAGACTTTTAAGCCGTCTACGATATATTATATGGTGGTGCGCCTTAGACCGCCCGGCCAACCGGCCATTCTATCTTAGGGGGATTCTACTTGTCAGTGATACTCGTCTTCACGATTTTTTGCATCAAAGAATTTTTTGCATCAAAGAATTTTTCGATGAAAAAAAAACGAACGAACGAACGGACGAACGAAAATTATTTTTGCATAGAATTATTTTTTGCATAGAATTTATGCAAAAATTATTTTGCCCGGTGTGGGATTCGAACCCACGATTCCTCATTGGGAAACCGGAACTTAAATCCGGCGCCTTAGACCGCTCGGCCAACCGGCCATTCTATCTTAGGGGGATTCTACTTGTCAGTGATACTCGTGAAGACGGCTCCGCGACGTCCTTCATCTCTTACTGTGTATTAATGTCAGCTTGAAGTTAGAAAAAGTCCCTTATCTTGCCCACACTCCTTGGTAGATCGAGTCTTCGTGGCTGTGATTGTGAAACGGCTGAATTAACACTTAATCGGTACGACTTCTTAGAGCTTTTCTTTAATCCGTACAGCGAATCTACGTGAAAGGTATGGATAAAACAAGATGGATGCGTCATCATCATCATCATCGCCAACCATCGTTGATCTGGAAACGCTGGAATACCCTTTGCTGCAGAAATTGCCGATAATAGCAAAAATTCGGTGATAAAAAAATTCTTTGGCATTCAATGATAATCAAAGATATTTCTCATCAGATTTTTTCTCGTCGTTCGTTCGTTCGTTCGTTATCTGCTGTCATCAGTTCAAAAGGCTGCTATCCGCACGGGGCTTTGGGATGTATGCGATACAGAGTAGGTAGAAGACGGGAAAAATATTTTTTAATCTTTATTTTTAAGCATATTTAGAATACACGGCTACGAGACCAGCAGTTCTGTATACAATACTGCACCCAGAATAAAGAAATATTGGTTTTATTATTTTATTATTAACATTTTTAAATTTACAGTTATAAGATTATTTTTTAGTGTTAGTTTTTAGTTTATTTTGAAGTATTCTTCATTGATGCGCTCCCGGTGTATCGAAGTAGCCTGGCAAATAATATTTAATAATATTTAATAATATTTACCAATTGTAACAAAACAACTTACCATTTATTGTTGCTCTTCATTCGGGGCCGGGAGACCCTCAGGAGTGCGATTTAATAAGATCACTTAATAACACTCAAAATCGCGAAGATACGACGGCGGGCACCGCTCTCTTCCAGATCTTCGTTTTCCGCCAGTTTTTTGTCCGGCTGTTGCTGGCTTACGATCAGGGAGGTGCTGAAAATCACTAAGATACGATGGCGTGCGCCGCTCTCTTCCAGATCTTCTTCTTCGTTTTCCGATCAGGGAGCCTGATTTTTTTTCGTCTGTTTCTGCCTTACGACCAGGGGGGGGGGGGGGTGCCTCATATATCGTATTCGGTGTACAAACCACATGTCGTAGCAAACAGGAGTAATCGGTAAAAACACCATTCGATCCGGAGGTGACGGCAGAAAATCAGCCTTTTGGAGACGGCACCGCTGCGTCTCCAATTTGATAGCCGATCGTGCATCCTCTATAATAAATAAATACACTAATGTAAAGTCCTTTGGAGAAAAAAATCCTATGATAGCTACTAGATTTGTCATGTCTTAAGAAATTGATTTACTCACGTAAATGGCGACCGGGGGTATGCGCCACGTCTTTCTCCTTCTCTCGAAGGTCTTGTTCATCTTCTGCTATTTCCAGCTCTTCCTTCACGATGCTCAGATCAATTCCGTACTCCATTTTTGCTTAACACTTCACTTAACTTCTTTGACTTCTATTACTGGGACGGTCTCAAGACGAACTAAAATATTAAAGACACGCTCGCGAGGAAGATCCGCTTAATTGTCGAGCGTAGATCTGCGAATGCACCGTCAGCACTATTGCAGGTGTTCCTCGAGGCCCATGGTCAGACGCGTGGTCGATGAAAAAAATTATTATTTTAACTTCACTTGAAAAAATTATTATTTTAACTTCACTTGAAAAAATTATTATTTTAACTTCACTTACAATATTTAATAGAATTATAAACGAGCTATTATTTTAACTTCACTTGAAATATTTAATATACGGAAATTATGTCATGACTCATACAGATATCTGCATCTGAAAAACTTTCATATTTAGGGATTCATAACTGCATTGTTTTTTATCGTATTCATCGTTCGATGGTCATTTCCTTCAGTTGTGAAATTCTCTGAGTAATTTTTTATTTATTTCTCGCCTTAAAAGAATCCTCGTTTAATCCGGAGATGGTTGAGCGGAAGGAGTGGCTCCCGGAACGTGCAATACACTTCATTGTTACCGAAAGACGTGCATTGATTCAACTCGACCACCCGATGAAATACATCGACCACCCAAAGACGAATCGATAGGGTAAAGTTCGTTCGTTCGTTCGTTCGTTCGTTCGTTCGTTCGTTCGTTCGTTCGTTCGTTCGTTCGTTCGTTCGTTCGTTCGTTCGTTCGTTCGTTCGTTCGTTCGTTCGTTCGTTCGTTCGTTCGTTCGTTCGTTCGTTCGTTCGTTCGTTCGTTCGTTCGTTCGTTCGTTCGTTCGTTCGTTCGTTCGTTCGTTCGTTCGTTCGTTCGTTCGTTCGTTCGTTCGTTCGTTCGTTCGTTCGTTCGTTCGTTCGTTCGTTCGTTCGTTCGTTCGTTCGTTCGTTCGTTCGTTCGTTCGTTCGTTCGTTCGTTCGTGCGTTCGTTCGTTCGTTCGTTCGTTCGTTCGTTCGTTCGTTCGTTCGTTCGTTCGTTCGTTCGTTCGTTCGTTCGTTCGTTCGTTCGTTCGTTCGTTCGTTCGTTCGTTCGTTCGTTCGTTCGTTCGTTCGTTCGTTCGTTCGTTCGTTCGTTCGTTCGTTCGTTCGTTCGTTCGTTCGTTCGTTCGTTCGTTCGTTCGTTCGTTCGTTCGTTCGTTCGTTCGTTCGTTCGTTCGTTCGTTCGTTCGTTCGTTCGTTCGTTCGTTCGTTCGTTCGTTCGTTCGTTCGTTCGTTCGTTCGTTCGTTCGTTCGTTCGTTCGTTCGTTCGTTCGTTCGTTCGTTCGTTCGTTCGTTCGTTCGTTCGTTCGTTCGTTCGTTCGTTCGTTCGTTCGTTCGTTCGTTCGTTCGTTCGTTCGTTCGTTCGTTCGTTCGTTCGTTCGTTCGTTCGTTCGTTCGTTCGTTCGTTCGTTCGTTCGTTCGTTCGTTCGTTCGTTCGTTCGTTCGTTCGTTCGTTCGTTCGTTCGTTCGTTCGTTCGTTCGTTCGTTCGTTCGTTCGTTCGTTCGTTCGTTCGTTCGTTCGTTCGTTCGTTCGTTCGTTCGTTCGTTCGTTCGTTCGTTCGTTCGTTCGTTCGTTCGTTCGTTCGTTCGTTCGTTCGTTCGTTCGTTCGTTCGTTCGTTCGTTCGTTCGTTCGTTCGTTCGTTCGTTCGTTCGTTCGTTCGTTCGTTCGTTCGTTCGTTCGTTCGTTCGTTCGTTCGTTCGTTCGTTCGTTCGTTCGTTCGTTCGTTCGTTCGTTCGTTCGTTCGTTCGTTCGTTCGTTCGTTCGTTCGTTCGTTCGTTCGTTCGTTCGTTCGTTCGTTCGTTCGTTCGTTCGTTCGTTCGTTCGTTCGTTCGTTCGTTCGTTCGTTCGTTCGTTCGTTCGTTCGTTCGTTCGTTCGTTCGTTCGTTCGTTCGTTCGTTCGTTCGTTCGTTCGTTCGTTCGTTCGTTCGTTCGTTCGTTCGTTCGTTCGTTCGTTCGTTCGTTCGTTCGTTCGTTCGTTCGTTCGTTCGTTCGTTCGTTCGTTCGTTCGTTCGTTCGTTCGTTCGTTCGTTCGTTCGTTCGTTCGTTCGTTCGTTCGTTCGTTCGTTCGTTCGTTCGTTCGTTCGTTCGTTCGTTCGTTCGTTCGTTCGTTCGTTCGTTCGTTCGTTCGTTCGTTCGTTCGTTCGTTCGTTCGTTCGTTCGTTCGTTCGTTCGTTCGTTCGTTCGTTCGTTCGTTCGTTCGTTCGTTCGTTCGTTCGTTCGTTCGTTCGTTCGTTCGTTCGTTCGTTCGTTCGTTCGTTCGTTCGTTCGTTCGTTCGTTCGTTCGTTCGTTCGTTCGTTCGTTCGTTCGTTCGTTCGTTCGTTCGTTCGTTCGTTCGTTCGTTCGTTCGTTCGTTCGTTCGTTCGTTCGTTCGTTCGTTCGTTCGTTCGTTCGTTCGTTCGTTCGTTCGTTCGTTCGTTCGTTCGTTCGTTCGTTCGTTCGTTCGTTCGTTCGTTCGTTCGTTCGTTCGTTCGTTCGTTCGTTCGTTCGTTCGTTCGTTCGTTCGTTCGTTCGTTCGTTCGTTCGTTCGTTCGTTCGTTCGTTCGTTCGTTCGTTCGTTCGTTCGTTCGTTCGTGCGTTCGTTCGTTCGTTCGTTCGTTCGTTCGTTCGTTCGTTCGTTCGTTCGTTCGTTCGTTCGTTCGTTCGTTCGTTCGTTCGTTCGTTCGTTCGTTCGTTCGTTCGTTCGTTCGTTCGTTCGTTCGTTCGTTCGTTCGTTCGTTCGTTCGTTCGTTCGTTCGTTCGTTCGTTCGTTCGTTCGTTCGTTCGTTCGTTCGTTCGTTCGTTCGTTCGTTCGTGCGTTCGTTCGTTCGTTCGTTCGTTCGTTCGTTCGTTCGTTCGTTCGTTCGTTCGTTCGTTCGTTCGTTCGTTCGTTCGTTCGTTCGTTCGTTCGTTCGTTCGTTCGTTCGTTCGTTCGTTCGTTCGTTCGTTCGTTCGTTCGTTCGTTCGTTCGTTCGTTCGTTCGTTCGTTCGTTCGTTCGTTCGTTCGTTCGTTCGTTCGTTCGTTCGTTCGTTCGTTCGTTCGTTCGTTCGTTCGTTCGTTCGTTCGTTCGTTCGTTCGTTCGTTCGTTCGTTCGTTCGTTCGTTCGTTCGTTCGTTCGTTCGTTCGTTCGTTCGTTCGTTCGTTCGTTCGTTCGTTCGTTCGTTCGTTCGTTCGTTCGTTCGTTCGTTCGTTCGTTCGTTCGTTCGTTCGTTCGTTCGTTCGTTCGTTCGTTCGTTCGTTCGTTCGTTCGTTCGTTCGTTCGTTCGTTCGTTCGTTCGTTCGTTCGTTCGTTCGTTCGTTCGTTCGTTCGTTCGTTCGTTCGTTCGTTCGTTCGTTCGTTCGTTCGTTCGTTCGTTCGTTCGTTCGTTCGTTCGTTCGTTCGTTCGTTCGTTCGTTCGTTCGACTCGTTCGACTCGTTCGTTCGTTCGTTCGTTCGTTCGTTCGTTCGTTCGTTCGTTCGTTCGTTCGTTCGTTCGTTCGTTCGTTCGTTCGTTCGTTCGTTCGTTCGTTCGACTCGTTCGACTCGTTCGTTCGTTCGTTCGTTCGTTCGTTCGTTCGTTCGTTCGTTCGTTCGTTCGTTCGTTCGTTCGTTCGTTCGTTCGTTCGTTCGTTCGTTCGACTCGTTCGACTCGTTCGTTCGTTCGTTCGTTCGTTCGTTCGTTCGTTCGTTCGTTCGTTCGTTCGTTCGTTCGTTCGTTCGTTCGTTCGTTCGTTCGACTCGTTCGACTCGTTCGTTCGTTCGTTCGTTCGTTCGTTCGTTCGTTCGTTCGTTCGTTCGTTCGTTCGTTCGTTCGTTCGTTCGTTCGTTCGTTCGTTCGTTCGTTCGTTCGTTCGTTCGTTCGACTCGTTCGTTCGTTCGTTCGTTCGTTCGTTCGTTCGTTCGTTCGTTCGTTCGTTCGTTCGTTCGTTCGTTCGTTCGTTCGTTCGTTCGTTCGTTCGTTCGTTCGACTCGTTCGACTCGTTCGTTCGTTCGTTCGTTCGTTCGTTCGTTCGTTCGTTCGTTCGTTCGTTCGTTCGTTCGTTCGTTCGTTCGTTCGTTCGTTCGTTCGTTCGTTCGTTCGTTCGTTCGTTCGTTCGTTCGACTCGTTCGACTCGTTCGTTCGTTCGTTCGTTCGTTCGTTCGTTCGTTCGTTCGTTCGTTCGTTCGTTCGTTCGTTCGTTCGTTCGTTCGTTCGTTCGTTCGTTCGTTCGTTCGTTCGTTCGTTCGTTCGTTCGTTCGTTCGTTCGTTCGTTCGTTCGTTCGACTCGTTCGTTCGTTCGTTCGTTCGTTCGTTCGTTCGTTCGTTCGTTCGTTCGTTCGTTCGTTCGTTCGTTCGTTCGTTCGTTCGTTCGTTCGTTCGTTCGTTCGTTCGTTCGTTCGACTCGTTCGTTCGTTCGTTCGTTCGTTCGTTCGTTCGTTCGTTCGTTCGTTCGTTCGTTCGTTCGTTCGTTCGTTCGTTCGTTCGTTCGTTCGTTCGTTCGTTCGTTCGTTCGTTCGTTCGTTCGTTCGTTCGTTCGTTCGTTCGTTCGTTCGTTCGTTCGTTCGACTCGTTCGTTCGTTCGTTCGTTCGTTCGTTCGTTCGTTCGTTCGTTCGTTCGTTCGTTCGTTCGTTCGACTCGTTCGTTCGTTCGTTCGTTCGTTCGTTCGTTCGTTCGTTCGTTCGTTCGTTCGACTCGTTCGTTCGTTCGTTCGTTCGTTCGTTCGTTCGTTCGTTCGTTCGTTCGTTCGTTCGTTCGTTCGTTCGTTCGTTCGTTCGTTCGTTCGTTCGACTCGTTCGTTCGTTCGTTCGACTCGTTCGTTCGTTCGTTCGTTCGTTCGTTCGTTCGACTCGTTCGTTCGTTCGTTCGACTCGTTCGTTCGTTCGTTCGTTCGTTCGTTCGTTCGTTCGTTCGTTCGTTCGACTCGTTCGTTCGACTCGTTCGTTCGTTCGTTCGTTCGTTCGTTCGTTCGTTCGTTCGTTCGTTCGTTCGTTCGTTCGTTCGTTCGTTCGTTCGTTCGTTCGTTCGTTCGTTCGTTCGTTCGTTCGTTCGTTCGTTCGTTCGTTCGTTCGTTCGTTCGTTCGTTCGTTCGTTCGTTCGTTCGTTCGTTCGTTCGTTCGACTCGTTCGTTCGTTCGTTCGTTCGTTCGTTCGTTCGTTCGTTCGTTCGTTCGTTCGTTCGTTCGTTCGTTCGTTCGTTCGTTCGTTCGTTCGACTCGTTCGTTCGTTCGTTCGTTCGTTCGTTCGTTCGTTCGTTCGACTCGTTCGTTCGTTCGTTCGTTCGTTCGACTCGTTCGTTCGTTCGTTCGTTCGTTCGTTCGTTCGTTCGTTCGTTCGTTCGTTCGTTCGTTCGTTCGTTCGTTCGTTCGTTCGTTCGTTCGTTCGTTCGTTCGTTCGTTCGTTCGACTCGTTCGTTCGTTCGTTCGTTCGTTCGTTCGTTCGTTCGTTCGTTCGTTCGTTCGTTCGTTCGTTCGTTCGACTCGTTCGTTCGTTCGTTCGTTCGTTCGTTCGTTCGTTCGTTCGTTCGTTCGTTCGTTCGTTCGTTCGTTCGACTCGTTCGTTCGTTCGTTCGTTCGTTCGTTCGTTCGACTCGTTCGTTCGTTCGACTCGTTCGTTCGTTCGTTCGACTCGTTCGTTCGTTCGTTCGACTCGTTCGTTCGTTCGTTCGTTCGACTCGTTCGTTCGTTCGTTCGACTCGTTCGTTCGTTCGTTCGTTCGACTCTCGATAGGGTAATTAATAATGAACGGCTACTTTTTTGAGAAAACCTCTAGGACGTTTGACAAGCAAGTTGTGTCATGACTCATACAGATATCTGCATCTGAAAAATTTTCATATTTAGGGATTCATAACTGCATTGTTTTTATCGTATTCATCGTTCGATGGTCATTTCCTTCAGTTGTGAAATTCTCTGAGTAATTTTTTATTTATTTCTCGCCTTAAAAGAATCCTCATTTAAACCGGAGATGGTTGTGCGGAAGGAGTTGCTACCGGAACGTGCAATACACTTCATTGTTACCGAAAGACGCGCATTGATTCAACTCGGCCATCCGATGAAATACATCGATCACCCAAAGACGGATCGATAGGGTAATTAATAATGAACGGCTACTTTTTTGAGAAAACCTCTAGGACGTTTGACAAGCAAGTTGTGTCATGACTCATACAGATATCTGCATCTGAAAAATTTTCATATTTAGGGATTCATAACTGCACTGTTTTTATCGTATTCATCGTTCGATGGTCATTTCCTTCAGTTGTGAAATTCTCTGAGTAATTTTTTATTAATTTCTCGCCTTAAAAGAATCCTCATTTAAACCGGAGATGGTTGTGCGGAAGGAGTGGCTACCGGAACGTGCAATACACTTCATCGTTACCGAAAGACGCGCATTGATTCAACTCGGCCACCCGATGAAATACATCGATCACCCAAAGACGAATCGATAGGGTAATTAATAATGAACGGCTACTTTTTTGAGAAAACCTCTAGGACGTTTGACAAGCAAGTTGTGTCATGACTCATACAGATATCTGCATCTGAAAAATTTTCATATTTAGGGATTCATAACTGCATTGTTTTTTTATCGTATTCATCGTTCGATGGTCATTTCCTTCAGTTGTGAAATTCTCTGAGTAATTTTTTATTTATTTCTCGCCTTAAAAGAATCCTCGTTTAAACCGAAGATGGTTGTGCGGAAGGAGTTGCTACCGGAACGTGCAATACACTTCATTGTTACCGAAAGACGCGCATTGATTCAACTCGGCCACCCGATGAAATACATCGATCACCCAAAGACGAATCGATAGGGTAATTAATAATGAACGGCTACTTTTTTGAGAAAACCTCTAGGACGTTTGACAAGCAAGTTGTGTCATGACTCATACAGATATCTGCATCTGAAAAATTTTCATATTTAGGGATTCATAACTGCATTGTTTTTTATCGTATTCATCGTTCGATGGTCATTTCCTTCAGTTGTGAAATTCTCTGAGTAATTTTTTATTTATTTCTCGCCTTAAAAGAATCCTCATTTAAACCGGAGATGGTTGTGCGGAAGGAGTGGCTACCGGAACGTGCAATACACTTCATTGTTACCGAAAGACGCGCATTGATTCAACTCGGCCACCCGATGAAATACATCGATCACCCAAAGACGAATCGATAGGGTAATTAATAATGAACGGCTACTTTTTTGAGAAAACCTCTAGGACGTTTGACAAGCAAGTTGTGTCATGACTCATACAGATATCTGCATCTGAAAAATTTTCATATTTAGGGATTCATAACTGCATTGTTTTTTATCGTATTCATCGTTCGATGGTCATTTCCTTCAGTTGTGAAATTCTCTGAGTAATTTTTTAGAGCGAGCGAGCGAGCGAACGAACGAACGAACGAACGAACGAACGAACGAACGAACGAACGAACGAACGAACGAACGAACGAACGAACGAACGAACGAACGAACGAACGAACGAACGAACGAACGAACGAACGAACGAACGAACGAACGAACGAACGAACGAACGAACGAACGAACGAACGAACGAACGAACGAACGAACGAACGAACGAACGAACGAACGAACGAACGAACGAACGAACGAACGAACGAACGAACGAACGAACGAACGAACGAACGAACGAACGAACGAACGAACGAACGAACGAACGAACGAACGAACGAACGAACGAACGAACGAACGAACGAACGAACGAACGAACGAACGAACGAACGAACGAACGAACGAACGAACGAACGAACGAACGAACGAACGAACGAACGAACGAACGAACGAACGAACGAACGAACGAACGAACGAACGAACGAACGAACGAACGAACGAACGAACGAACGAACGAACGAACGAACGAACGAACGAACGAACGAACGAACGAACGAACGAACGAACGAACGAACGAACGAACGAACGAACGAACGAACGAACGAACGAACGAACGAACGAACGAACGAACGAACGAACGAACGAACGAACGAACGAACGAACGAACGAACGAACGAACGAACGAACGAACGAACGAACGAACGAACGAACGAACGAACGAACGAACGAACGAACGAACGAACGAACGAACGAACGAACGAACGAACGAACGAACGAACGAACGAACGAACGAACGAACGAACGAACGAACGAACGAACGAACGAACGAACGAACGAACGAACGAACGAACGAACGAACGAACGAACGAACGAACGAACGAACGAACGAACGAACGAACGAACGAACGAACGAACGAACGAACGAACGAACGAACGAACGAACGAACGAACGAACGAACGAACGAACGAACGAACGAACGAACGAACGAACGAACGAACGAACGAACGAACGAACGAACGAACGAACGAACGAACGAACGAACGAACGAACGAACGAACGAACGAACGAACGAACGAACGAACGAACGAACGAACGAACGAACGAACGAACGAACGAACGAACGAACGAACGAACGAACGAACGAACGAACGAACGAACGAACGAACGAACGAACGAACGAACGAACGAACGAACGAACGAAAGACGCGCATTGATTCAACTCGGCCATCCGATGAAATACATCGATCACCCAAAGACGAATCGATAGGGTAATTAATAATGAACGGCTACTTTTTTGAGAAAACCTCTAGGACGTTTGACTCATACAGATATCTGCATCTGAAAAATTTTCATATTTAGGGATTCATAACTGCATTGTTTTTTTATCGTATTCATCGTTCGATGGTCATTTCCTTCAGTTGTGAAATTCTCTGAGTAATTTTGGTTGTCTTATGACTGACTGACCGATTGACTCAATTCTATATTTCCGAGTGATATGTGACGGCTCCGTAGCATAAAGACTTATGTTCAAAATTTTATGGATTTGCACTTTTTTCATACCTATAATAACGCGTGATCGCGAGCGTGCAAATACAATTTATCACGATATTCCGCGAGATATATGATACGGGCATAAGCAGGTCCGTATAAAAGATTTACCCACGGTTTGATTCCGTGGTATCATATGAATGCTTCATCCGGTTCTCGTATGAACGCTTCATCCGGTTGTCTAAACTCATCCATCACCTATACACATGCATCGCATCACGCTTGACCGTGAGCCTGAAAGAACGCCTGCAATACTGCAGACGGTGCATTCGCGACTTCCTGTGCGCTCGCAGGGGGCGAGCGGCTCGCGCTTGGGGACACGTGCCGTCGAGCGCGCGACCTTCGTCGACGGCGTATCGCGCTCAGAGCATGCATGTTCCCACGCGTTCAGATAACCACGAGGAACGCGTGCAATACTGCTGACCGTGTATTCATGGGTCGGTCTGCGTTCGCCTCGCGGATGATGCATCCCGCGGACGTGTGTCAAGCGTCTTTTGTCGACAGTCTTTCTTCGGAGTTCGTGTCGCGTACATCATTTCTCGCTGCGCCGTGTTTTTACAGCTTTAACGTGAATTTGTTTAAGTGCACCGGAGTTTGCAATAATGTATCCGCGATACGAAAACGGTGTTGTGGGAGAAGAATTTTCCTGTAGAGTAATTGAAGTGGTGTGTGCGAATAGTTTGCAAGTACGCTCCGCAGATATGCAGAGTACATACGAACAATTACAGAAGCTGCTACAGGACTATTATATTATCAACGGTGAAGGCTCGGGAATTACGCTGGAGCAATTACACATCGGTATGTCCTGCGTCGTAGTTCGACATGGCAGTGCGGTGCGTGGCGAAATTATTTATTTCGATGTGCAGGACGGCTATTCCGAAGTGTTTTTAGTGGCCGAGGGGCGTTCGGATTTTTTTGAGATTTTTTTTCTCCAACACCCAAACGCTTTATGCGTTGGGATACCGGCCCTGTGCATCGAGTGTCATTTGCGCGGTCTCGATCACATCAACTCATAGGGCGCCGAGTCGTTGGTGGAGGAGGCATGTGCTGGCGACGGCCTGATGGCCATAGTGATCACACGTCGCCGCGCCAATCGTCCGTATGTAATAAAACTATTCGACAGAGAACGGCGGGATGTCGCAGCTCTCGTCGCTCAACGTTTTAACATCGATAACGACAACAACTATCTCGACGACGAGGGTTTCGCCGAGATGAACATCAACGGCTGGGAGGATGACGAAGACGACGGCAACGACGTCGACGACGACGACGACGACGCCGCCGAACGTTAACGCCATAGTGCTTGTGAGTGAGCATAAACAGGAGTGAATAATAAACAAAAGTGAATAATAAGCAAGAAAAAAATAGGAGTGAAGAATAAACAAGAGTGGCAATAAAAACGTTACGTCATAGTGCTTGTGAGTGAGAATAAACAGGAGTGAATAATAAACAAGAGTGGCAATAAAAAAATAGGAGTCTTCAGTGTCTTCAAGGCCATCACAGCAAATTGAAGGTAAAATTCAAAAATAATAATCATGTGGTGCACTATGGCGAGTCCAGAATTCTATCCCCCCTCCCACCCCACGCCTCTTACCACCCACACGCGGCTGGCCAAAATTTCGACCAGCCGCTGTGTGGGGGAAAAAGGGTGGGGATGGGAGTGGGGATAGGAGTGGGGGTCGCCATAGTGCACCGCTAACTACTCAGGCGTTCCAGCTCGTATTATGAGATCAAGAACCCTTCATTCAATGCAAATACACAAGATTCATGCGTTTCTAGCCGCCAAACAAGCCCCAAACGAATGCAAAGTCGCTTCATAACGAAATCGAACGATTGTGTTTTGCGCTCGATGTAGGAGTTCCAGCTCGTATTATGAGATCAAAAACTCTTCATTCTATGCAAATACACAAGATTCATGCATTTCTAGCCGCCAAACAAGACCCAAACGAATGCAAAGTCGCTTTATAACGAAATCGAACGATTGAGTTTTGCGCTCACTGTAGGCGTTCCAGCTCGTATTATGGGATCAAAAACTCTTCATTCCATGCAAATACACTAGAATCATGCGTTTCTAGCCGCCAATCAAGCCCCAAACGAATGCAAAGTCGTTTTATAATGAAATCGCATATTTGAGTTTTGCGCTCGCTGTAGGCGTTCCAGCTCGTATTGTGAGATCAAAAACTCTTCATTCTATGCAAATACGCAAGATTCATGCGTTTCTAGCCGCCAAACAAGACCCAAACGAATGCAAAGTCGCTTTATAACGAAATCGAAAGATTGAGTTTTGCGCTCGCTGTAGGCGTTCCAGCTCGTATTATGAGATCAAGAACCCTTCATTCTATGCAAATACACAAGATTCATGCGTTTCTAGGCGCCAAACAAGCCCCAAATGAATGCAATGTCGCTTCATAACGAAATCGAACGATTGAGTTTTGCGCTCAATGTAGGCGTTCCAGCTCGTATTATGAGATGAAAACTCTTCATTCTATGCAAAGACGCAAGATTCATGCGTTTCTAGCCGCCAAACAAGACCCAAACGAATGCAAAGTCGCTTTATAACGAAATCGAACGATTGAGTTTTGCGCTCGCTGTAGGCGTTCCAGCTCGTATTATGGGATCAAAAACTCTTCATTCTCTGCAAATACACAAGATTCATACGTTTCTAGCCGCCAAACAAGACCCAAACGAATGCAAAGTCGCTTTATAACGAAATCGAACGATTGAGTTTTGCGCTCGCTGTAGGCGTTCCAGCTCGTATTATGAGATCAAAAACCCTTCATTCTCTGCAAATACACAAGATTCATACGTTTCTAGCCGCCAAACAAGACCCAAACGAATGCAAAGTCGCTTTATAACGAAATCGAACGATTGAGTTTTGCGCTCGCTGTAGGCGTTCCAGCTCGTATTATGAGATCAAAAACTCTTCATTCTATGCAAATACGCAAGATTCATGCATTTCTAGCCGCCAAACAAGACCCAAACGAATGCAAAGTCGCTTTATAACGAAATCGAACGATTGAGTTTTGCGCTCACTGTAGGCGTTCCAACTCGTATTATGGGATCAAAAACTCTTCATTCCATGCAAATACACTAGAATCATGCGTTTCTAGCCGCCAATCAAGCCCCAAACGAATGCAAAGTCGTTTTATAATGAAATCGCATATTTGAGTTTTGCGCTCGATGTAGGCGTTCCAGCTCGTATTGTGAGATCAAAAACTCTTCATTCTATGCAAATACGCAAGATTCATGCGTTTCTAGCCGCCAAACAAGACCCAAACGAATGCAAAGTCGCTTTATAACGAAATCGAAAGATTGAGTTTTGCGCTCGCTGTAGGCATTCCAGCTCGTATTATGAGATCAAAAACTCTTCATTCTATGCAAATACACAAGATTCATGCATTTCTAGCCGCCAAACAAGACCCAAACGAATGCAAAGTCGCTTTATAACGAAATCGAACGATTGAGTTTTGCGCTCACTGTAGGCGTTCCAGCTCGTATTATGGGATCAAAAACTCTTCATTCCATGCAAATACACTAGAATCATGCGTTTCTAGCCGCCAATCAAGCCCCAAACGAATGCAAAGTCGTTTTATAATGAAATCGCATATTTGAGTTTTGCGCTCGCTGTAGGCGTTCCAGCTCGTATTGTGAGATCAAAAACTCTTCATTCTATGCAAATACGCAAGATTCATGCGTTTCTAGCCGCCAAACAAGACCCAAACGAATGCAAAGTCGCTTTATAACGAAATCGAATGATTGAGTTTTGCGCTCGCTGTAGGCGTTCCAGCTCGTATTATGAGATCAAGAACCCTTCATTCTATGCAAATACACAAGATTCATGCGTTTCTAGGCGCCAAACAAGCCCCAAATGAATGCAATGTCGCTTCATAACGAAATCGAACGATTGAGTTTTGCGCTCAATGTAGGCGTTCCAGCTCGTATTATGAGATGAAAACTCTTCATTCTATGCAAAGACGCAAGATTCATGCGTTTCTAGCCGCCAAACAAGACCCAAACGAATGCAAAGTCGCTTTATAACGAAATCGAACGATTGAGTTTTGCGCTCGCTGTAGGCGTTCCAGCTCGTATTATGGGATCAAAAACTCTTCATTCTCTGCAAATACACAAGATTCATACGTTTCTAGCCGCCAAACAAGACCCAAACGAATGCAAAGTCGCTTTATAACGAAATCGAACGATTGAGTTTTGCGCTCGCTGTAGGCGTTCCAGCTCGTATTATGAGATCAAAAACCCTTCATTCTCTGCAAATACACAAGATTCATACGTTTCTAGCCGCCAAACAAGACCCAAACGAATGCAAAGTCGCTTTATAACGAAATCGAACGATTGAGTTTTGCGCTCGCTGTAGGCGTTCCAGCTCGTATTATGAGATCAAAAACTCTTCATTCTATGCAAATACGCAAGATTCATGCATTTCTAGCCGCCAAACAAGACCCAAACGATTGCAAAGTCGCTTTATAACGAAATCGAACGATTGAGTTTTGCGCTCACTGTAGGCGTTCCAGCTCGTATTATGGGATCAAAAACTCTTCATTCCATGCAAATACACTAGAATCATGCGTTTCTAGCCGCCAATCAAGCCCCAAACGAATGCACAGTCGCTTCATAACGAAATCGAACGTTTGAGTTTTGCGCTCGATGTAGGCGTTCCAGCTCGTATTATGTGATCAAAAAATCTTCATTCTATGCAAATACGCAAGATTCATGCGTTTCTAGCCGCCAAACAAGACCCAAACGAATGCAAAGTCGCTTTATAACGAAATCGAACGGTTGAGTTTTGCGCTCGCTGTAGGCGTTCCAGCTCGTATTATGGGATCAAAAACTCTTCATTCTCTGCAAATACACAAGATTCATGCGTTTCTAGGCGCCAAACAAGCCCCAAATGAATGCAAAGTCGCTTTATAACGAAATCGAAGGATTGAGTTTTGCGCTCACTGTAGGCGTTCCAGCTCGTATTATGCGATCAAAAACTCTTCATTCCATGCACATACACAAGAATCATGCGTTTCTAGCCGCCAAACAAGACCCAAACGAATGCAAAGTCGCTTTATAACGAAATCGAACGATTGAGTTTTGCGCTCGCTGTAGGCGTTCCAGCTCGTATTATGAGATCAAGAACCATTCATTCTATGCAAATACACAAGATTCATGCGTTTCTAGGCGCCAAACAAGCCCCAAATGAATGCAATGTCGCTTCATAACGAAATCGAACGATTGAGTTTTACGATCAATGTAGGCGTTCCAGCTCGTATTATGAGATGAAAACTCTTCATTCTATGCAAATACGCAAGATTCATGCGTTTCTAGCCGCCAAACAAGACCCAAACGAATGCAAAGTCGCTTTATAACGAAATCGAACGATTGAGTTTTGCGCTCGCTGTAGGCGTTCCAGCTCGTATTATGGGATCAAAAACTCTTCATTCTCTGCAAATACACAAGATTCATACGTTTCTAGCCGCCAAACAAGACCCAAACGAATGCAAAGTCGCTTTATAACGAAATCGAACGATTGAGTTTTGCGCTCGCTGTAGGCGTTCCAGCTCGTATTATGAGATCAAGAACCCTTCATTCTATGCAAATACACAAGATTCATGCGTTTCTAGGCGCCAAACAAGCCCCAAATGAATGCAAAGTCGCTTTATAACGAAATCGAAGGATTGAGTTTTGCGCTCGCTGTAGGCGTTCCAGCTCGTATTATGCGATCAAAAACTCTTCATTCCATGCACATACACAAGAATCATGCGTTTCTAGCCGCCAATCAAGCCCCAAACGAATGCAAAGTCGTTTTATAATGAAATCGCATATTTGAGTTTTGCACTCGCTGTAGGCGTTCCAGCTCGTATTATGAGATCAAAAACTCTTCATTCTATGCAAATACCCAAGATTCATGCGTTTCTAGCCGCCAAACAAGACCCAAACGAATGCAAAGTCGCTTTATAACGAAATCGAACGATTGAGTTTTGCGCTCGCTGTAGGCGTTCCAGCTCGTATTATGAGATCAAGAACCCTTCATTCTATGCAAATACACAAGATTCATGCGTTTCTAGCCGCCAAACAAGCCCCAAACGAATGCAAAGTCGCTTCATAACGAAATCGACCGATTGTGTTTTGCGCTCGCTGTAAGCATTCCAGCTCCTATTATGGGATCAAAAACTCTTCATTCTATGCAAATACACAAGATTCATGCGTTTCTAGGCGCCAAACAAGCCCCAAATGGATGCAAAGTCGCTTCATAACGAAATCGAATGATTGAGTTTTGCGCTCAATGTAGGCGTTCCAGCTCGTATTATGAGATCAAAAACCCTTCATTCTATGCAATACACAAGATTCGTGCGTTTCCAGCCGCCAAACAAGCCCCAAACGAATGCAAAGTCGCTTCATAACGAAATCGAACGATTGTGTTTTGCGCTCGATGTAGGAGTTCCAGCTCGTATTATGAGATCAAAAACCCTTCATTCTATGCAATTACACAAGATTCGTGCGTTTCTAACCGCCAAACAAGCCCCAAACGAATGCAAAGTCGCTTTATAACGAAATCGAATATTTGAGTTTTGCGCTCGATGTAGGCGATCCAGCTCGTATTATGAGATCAAAAAACCTTCATTCTATGCAAATACACAAGAATCAAGCATTTCTAGCCGCCAAACAAGCCCCAAACGAATGCAAAGTCGCTTTATAACGAAATCGAACGATTGAGTTTTGCGCTCGCTGTAGGCGTTCCAGCTCGTATTATGGGATCAAAAACTCTTCATTCTCTGCAAATACACAAGATTCATACGTTTCTAGCCGCCAAACAAGACCCAAACGAATGCAAAGTCGCTTTATAACGAAATCGAACGATTGAGTTTTGCGCTCGCTGTAGGCGTTCCAGCTCGTATTATGAGATCAAGAACCCTTCATTCTATGCAAATACACAAGATTCATGCGTTTCTAGGCGCCAAACAAGCCCCAAATGAATGCAAAGTCGCTTTATAACGAAATCGAAGGATTGAGTTTTGCGCTCGCTGTAGGCGTTCCAGCTCGTATTATGCGATCAAAAACTCTTCATTCCATGCACATACACAAGAATCATGCGTTTCTAGCCGCCAATCAAGCCCCAAACGAATGCAAAGTCGTTTTATAATGAAATCGCATATTTGAGTTTTGAGCTCGCTGTAGGCGTTCCAGCTCGTATTATGAGATCAAAAACTCTTCATTCTCTGCAAATACCCAAGATTCATGCGTTTCTAGCCGCCAAACAAGACCCAAACGAATGCAAAGTCGCTTTATAACGAAATCGAACGATTGAGTTTTGCGCTCGCTGTAGGCGTTCCAGCTCGTATTATGAGATCAAGAACCCTTCATTCTATGCAAATACACAAGATTCATGCGTTTCTAGCCGCCAAACAAGCCCCAAACGAATGCAAAGTCGCTTCATAACGAAATCGACCGATTGTGTTTTGCGCTCGCTGTAAGCATTCCAGCTCCTATTATGGGATCAAAAACTCTTCATTCTATGCAAATACACAAGATTCATGCGTTTCTAGGCGCCAAACAAGCCCCAAATGGATGCAAAGTCGCTTCATAACGAAATCGAATGATTGAGTTTTGCGCTCAATGTAGGCGTTCCAGCTCGTATTATGAGATGAAAACTCTTCATTCTATGCAAATACGCAAGATTCATGCGTTTCTAGCCGCCAAACAAGACCCAAACGAATGCAAAGTCGCTTTATAACGAAATCGAACGATTGAGTTTTGCGCTCGCTGTAGGCGTTCCAGCTCGTATTATGGGATCAAAAACTCTTCATTCTCTGCAAATACACAAGATTCATACGTTTCTAGCCGCCAAACAAGACCCAAACGAATGCAAAGTCGCTTTATAACGAAATCGAACGATTGAGTTTTGCGCTCACTGTAGGCGTTCCAGCTCGTATTATGAGATCAAAAACTCTTCATTCTATGCAAATACGCAAGATTCATGCGTTTCTAGCCGCCAAACAAGACCCAAACGAATGCAAAGTCGCTTTATAACGAAATCGAACGATTGAGTTTTGCGCTCGCTGTAGGCGTTCCAGCTCGTATTATGGGATCAAAAACTCTTCATTCTCTGCAAATACACAAGATTCATACGTTTCTAGCCGCCAAACAAGACCCAAACGAATGCAAAGTCGCTTTATAACGAAATCGAACGATTGAGTTTTGCGCTCGCTGTAGGCGTTCCAGCTCGTATTATGAGATCAAGAACCCTTCATTCTATGCAAATACACAAGATTCATGCGTTTCTAGGCGCCAAACAAGCCCCAAATGAATGCAAAGTCGCTTTATAACGAAATCGAAGGATTGAGTTTTGCGCTCGCTGTAGGCGTTCCAGCTCGTATTATGCGATCAAAAACTCTTCATTCCATGCACATACACAAGAATCATGCGTTTCTAGCCGCCAATCAAGCCCCAAACGAATGCAAAGTCGTTTTATAATGAAATCGCATATTTGAGTTTTGAGCTCGCTGTAGGCGTTCCAGCTCGTATTATGAGATCAAAAACTCTTCATTCTATGCAAATACCCAAGATTCATGCGTTTCTAGCCGCCAAACAAGACCCAAACGAATGCAAAGTCGCTTTATAACGAAATCGAACGATTGAGTTTTGCGCTCGCTGTAGGCGTTCCAGCTCGTATTATGAGATCAAGAACCCTTCATTCTATGCAAATACACAAGATTCATGCGTTTCTAGCCGCCAAACAAGCCCCAAACGAATGCAAAGTCGCTTCATAACGAAATCGACCGATTGTGTTTTGCGCTCGCTGTAAGCATTCCAGCTCCTATTATGGGATCAAAAACTCTTCATTCTATGCAAATACACAAGATTCATGCGTTTCTAGGCGCCAAACAAGCCCCAAATGGATGCAAAGTCGCTTCATAACGAAATCGAATGATTGAGTTTTGCGCTCAATGTAGGCGTTCCAGCTCGTATTATGAGATCAAGAACCCTTCATTCTATGCAAATACACAAGATTCATGCGTTTCTAGGCGCCAAACAAGCCCCAAATGAATGCAAAGTCGCTTTATAACGAAATCGAAGGATTGAGTTTTGCGCTCGCTGTAGGCGTTCCAGCTCGTATTATGCGATCAAAAACTCTTCATTCCATGCACATACACAAGAATCATGCGTTTCTAGCCGCCAATCAAGCCCCAAACGAATGCAAAGTCGTTTTATAATGAAATCGCATATTTGAGTTTTGAGCTCGCTGTAGGCGTTCCAGCTCGTATTATGAGATCAAAAACTCTTCATTCTATGCAAATACCCAAGATTCATGCGTTTCTAGCCGCCAAACAAGACCCAAACGAATGCAAAGTCGCTTTATAACGAAATCGAACGATTGAGTTTTGCGCTCGCTGTAGGCGTTCCAACTCGTATTATGAGATCAAGAACCCTTCATTCTATGCAAATACACAAGATTCATGCGTTTCTAGCCGCCAAACAAGCCCCAAACGAATGCAAAGTCGCTTCATAACGAAATCGACCGATTGTGTTTTGCGCTCGCTGTAAGCATTCCAGCTCCTATTATGGGATCAAAAACTCTTCATTCTATGCAAATACACAAGATTCATGCGTTTCTAGGCGCCAAACAAGCCCCAAATGGATGCAAAGTCGCTTCATAACGAAATCGAACGATTGAGTTTTGCGCTCAATGTAGGCGTTCCAGCTCGTATTATGAGATGAAAACTCTTCATTCTATGCAAATACGCAAGATTCATGCGTTTCTAGCCGCCAAACAAGACCCAAACGAATGCAAAGTCGCTTTATAACGAAATCGAACGATTGAGTTTTGCGCTCGCTGTAGGCGTTCCAGCTCGTATTATGGGATCAAAAACTCTTCATTCTCTGCAAATACACAAGATTCATACGTTTCTAGCCGCCAAACAAGACCCAAACGAATGCAAAGTCGCTTTATAACGAAATCGAACGATTGAGTTTTGCGCTCGCTGTAGGCGTTCCAGCTCGTATTATGAGATCAAAAACTCTTCATTCTATGCAAATACGCAAGATTCATGCGTTTCTAGCCGCCAAACAAGACCCAAACGAATGCAAAGTCGCTTTATAACGAAATCGAACGATTGAGTTTTGCGCTCACTGTAGGCGTTCCAGCTCGTATTATGGGATCAAAAACTCTTCATTCCATGCAAATACACAAGAATCATGCGTTTCTAGCCGCCAATCAAGCCCTAAACGAATGCAAAGTCGTTTTATAATGAAATCGCATATTTGAGTTTTGCGCTCGATGTAGGAGTTCCAGCTCGTATTATGAGATCAAAAACCCTTCATTCTATGCAATTACACAAAATTCGTGCGTTTCTAGCCGCCAAACAAGCCCCAAACGAATACAAAGTAGCTTTATAACGAAATCGAACGATTGAGTTTTGCGCTCGATGTAGGCGATCCAGCTCGTATTATGAAATCAAAAACCTTTCATTCTATGCAACTACACAAGATTCGTGCGTTTCTAGCCGCCAAACAAGCCCCAAACGAATGCAAAGTCGCTTTATAATGAAATCGAACGATTGAGTTTTGCGCTCGATGTAGGCGTTCCAGCTCGTATTATGAGATCAAGAACCCTTCATTCTATGCAAATACACAAGATTCATGCGTTTCTAGCCGCCAAACAAGCCCCAAACGAATGCAAAGTCGCTTTATAACGAAATCGAACGATTGTGTTTTGCGCTCGATGTAGGAGTTCCAGCTCGTATTATGAGATCAAAAACCCTTCATTCTATGCAACTACACAAGATTCGTGCGTTTTTAGCCGCCAAACAAGCCCCAAACGAATTCAAAGTCGCTTTATAACGAAATCGAACGATTGAGTTTTGCGCTCGCTGTAGGCGTTCCAGCTCGTATTATGCGATCAAAAACTCTTCATTCCATGCACATACACAAGAATCATGCGTTTCTAGCCGCCAATCAAGCCCCAAACGAATGCAAAGTCGTTTTATAATGAAATCGCATATTTGAGTTTTGAGCTCGCTGTAGGCGTTCCAGCTCGTATTATGAGATCAAAAACTCTTCATTCTATGCAAATACACAAGAATCATGCGTTTCTAGCCGCCAATCAAGCCCTAAACGAATGCAAAGTCGTTTTATAATGAAATCGCATATTTGAGTTTTGCGCTCGATGTAGGAGTTCCAGCTCGTATTATGAGATCAAAAACCCTTCATTCTATGCAATTACACAAAATTCGTGCGTTTCTAGCCGCCAAACAAGCCCCAAACGAATACAAAGTAGCTTTATAACGAAATCGAACGATTGAGTTTTGCGCTCGATGTAGGCGATCCAGCTCGTATTATGAGATCAAAAACCTTTCATTCTATGCAACTACACAAGATTCGTGCGTTTCTAGCCGCCAAACAAGCCCCAAACGAATGCAAAGTCGCTTTATAACGAAATCGAACGATTGAGTTTTGCGCTCGCTGTAGGCGTTCCAGCTCGTATTATGGGATCAAAAACTCTTCATTCTCTGCAAATACACAAGATTCATACGTTTCTAGCCGCCAAACAAGACCCAAACGAATGCAAAGTCGCTTTATAACGAAATCGAACGATTGAGTTTTGCGCTCGCTGTAGGCGTTCCAGCTCGTATTATGAGATCAAAAACTCTTCATTCTATGCAAATACACAAGATTCATGCGTTTCTAGCCCCAAACAAGCCCCAAACGAATGCAAAGTCGCTTCATAACGAAATCGAACGATTGAGTTTTGCGCTCGATGTAGGCGTTCCAGCTCGGATTATGAGATCAAGAACCCTTCATTCTATGCAAATACACAATATTCATACGTTTCTAGCCGCCAAACAAGCCCCAAACGAATGCAAAGTCGTTTCATAACGAAATCGAACGATTGTGTTTTACGCTCGATGTGGGAGTTCCAGCTCGTATTATGAGATCAAAAAACCTTCATTCTATGCAAGTACACAAGAATCATGCATTTCTAGCCGCCAAACAAGCCCCAAACGAATGCAAAGTCGTTTCATAACGAAATCGCATATTTGAGTTTTGCACTCGCTGTAGGCGTTCCAGCTCGTATTATGAGATCAAAAGCCTTCGTTCTATGCAAATACACAAGATTCATGCCTTCCTAGGCGCCAAACAAGCCCCAAATGAATGCACAGTCGCTTCATAACGAAATCGAACGATTGAGTTTTGCGCTCGCTGTAGGCGTTCCAGCTCGTATTATGGGATCAAAAACTCTTCATTCTCTGCAAATACACAAGATTCATGCGTTTCTAGCCGCCAAACAAGACCCAAACGAATGCAAAGTCGCTTTATATAGAAATCGAACGATTGAGTTTTGCGCTCACTGTAGGCGTTCCAGCTCGTATTATGGGATCAAAAACTCTTCATTCTATGCAAATACACAAGAATCATGCATTTCTAGCCGCCAAACAAGCCCCAAACGAATGCAAAGTCGTTTTATAGCGAAATCGCATATTTGAGTTTTGCGCTCGCTGTTGGCGTTCCAGCTCTTATTATGAGTTCAAAAACCCTTCGTTCTATGCAAATACACAAGATTCATGCGTTTCTAGGCGCCAAACAAGCCCCAAATGAATGCACAGTCGCTTCATAACGAAATCGAACGATTGAGTTTTGCGCTCGCTGTAGGCGTTCCAGCTCGTATTATGGGATCAAAAACTCTTCATTCTCTGCAAATACATAAGATTCATGCGTTTCTAGCCGCCAAACAAGACCCAAACGAATGCAAAGTCGCTTTATAACGAAATCGAACGATTGAGTTTTGCGCTCGCTGTAGGCGTTCCAGCTCGTATTATGGGATCAAAAACTCTTCATTCTCTGCAAATACACAAGATTCATGCGTTCCTAGGCGCCAAACAAGCCCCAAATGAATGCAAAGTCGCTTCATAACGAAATCGAACGATTGAGTTTTGCGCTCGCTGTAGGCGTTCCAGCTCGTATTATGAGATCAAAAACCTTTCATTCTATGCAACTACACAAGATTCGTGCGTTTCTAGCCGCCAAACAAGCCCCAAACGATGCAAAGTCGCTTTATAACGAAATCGAACGATTGAGTTTTGCGCTCACTGAAGGCGTTCCAGCTCGTATTATGGGATCAAAAACTCTTCATTCTCTGCAAATACACAAGATTCATGCGTTTCTAGGCGCCAAACAAGCCCCAAATGAATGCAAAGTCGCTTCATAACGAAATCGAACGATTGAGTTTTGCGCTCGCTGTAGGCGATCCAGCTCGTATTATGGGATTGTTACGTCCGGTGAATTTTACCAAAAAATTCACTGACGCAACCGGCTGAAAATCCACAAATTTGGAAATAAAATAATAGTCAGGAAAGTCATAGAAAATCCATAGAAAAATTATAACACGATTATTAATTATGCGTCAGCCAGCACTGAATGATTCAATTCAGTGATTGGCATAGCAACAATTGAGTAACTAAAAAAATATCGCAAGGGGTATATTCAGGTTGCTGGACAGGTATCATCGGCAGCGAGCATACCTTAGGCTACCTGAAGATCTCATTGTTTTAATTGAGACCGGAAAGGGCAATCCGAATCCTTAGCTAAATGCGTCGGGAGACGGAGCCTTATCGCTCCAATACATAGCGCGGAGCAACGCACATACGCACACAACGGTGCAGCCAGAGAATCCGTGTGACTGTCTCGAGGCGACTGATTGCCAAAATCACCGTCGGCGCTAACGAGTGCAGCACCTCTCAGGGCATAATTATTCAAAATATTATTTAAAGTATATTTAATTGTTTTTGATATAAACAACATCGGAATATACCAAATGTGGAGATTTCGCCAGAAAATAATGAATGAATCAATTATCTAATAAAATCACGAATGAAACGAAGTTTGGGTCAAATCGTTAATATAAAGTTGTCATAAACATTTATGACTTATTATTATGTATTATTATTATCATCGGGGAAATTAATTAACACATTAAAATCATAGTTTACTGTCACTAGAATAGTCAAATAAAATAGTCAGTAGCAGAGAATTAATTATTATCATCCGAGAAAAATATTTAGAGACATTAAATAATTATCCGTTGAAAAACAGGAATTTATAAGCAATATTTGGAATAGTTTGAATAATCGGGTGTATAACTTTGGATAGGAAAATCGTAGAAACTTCGTTCAAATTTGTAAATTCTTGTTGTTTAAATCTAAGATTGTCAGAGTAATTTGTTTATCACGAAAATCATTGTGAAGACCGGAATTCTGAAATTATTAAAATAAGCTGCGGAAGACGCTAAAACCGATCGATATTGACCGAAGAAGGGGGCGGCTGACGCAACGGACAGCTCGGTGGCGCGGGTGCCCCCCCCGATCAAAACAATAAAAGAGGCACCTCCGAGGGCGGATCGTCACCTCTTCGCGACAGTCTTGCGGCCGACATACCTCTACCTCTTCGTGACAGTTGTCTTTCGCGGGCCGGAACCAGTCATCCGACGCATACATCTACAGTTATTATCCGCGGAAAACTAATTATTGTCTAGAAGTCTTTGACTTTTCACGGAATATTGTATCAACACAGTTAAAATTTCAATATAGTTTCGGAGTCTGAATTCTGGAGTTAACAATCAAATAAATATTCTAAATTTTCGACGGATAAATAAATTGGAGTTCAATGAAAAGTTATTTCATCATCCTGCATATTTCGATATCAGTATTTACTCGTCCATCTCATCATTCATCGTTGATAAATCGACTTTCCCTGAAAGAAAGAAGGAAGGAAGGAAGGAGGAATTCGGAATCAACATCTTTCATCCATCATTCCATTCATAAGAGTCATTCATTGACAATCACCGTAAGTCATCGAATTATTTAAATTCAAATCATTTATTTTATTTCAACGATCGTCCTTGAATAATTTATTCCATTGACCAACAATTAATTATCTTGAACATTTGAGGAACTTGTCGAATTATTTAATTTCAATTCATTTTATCTCATCGGTCATTTTGAGATTTTATTCTTTTGTTATTTCACCGGATGTTAATTAACTATCTCGAATCATTATCAATCAATAATCAGGGTTTCAATAAATCATAGTTTGAATTTAAAAGTCGAGATCTTCGATCCTTTTTCGAGAGACCCAGGGTATAGAGCAATGAACTCAACGTTTGGAGATAACGCTGGCCTTCAGTCGGTGGCGGGCAGCATTGCGCGACCGTGAGGGATCTAATTACACAGCCTTGCTACAGTGTGTCAGGGTCAAGTGAGGAATCATAATATTTTGAACGTGATGGACACCTTATAAGATCATCGAGCTATATTCTTTTCGACATGCAGACTCAGCCCATCCCTGAATAATTTTCCGAAAGGTTAGATTCAAAAGGGGCACTGTTCTGGTAAAGCGTCACATGCGATAAACGCGTAATAGGGAGAGAAATCTCCTTTACCGTAGATGCAGGAAAAAGCTGATCAGGACGTAACATAATTTTATGGGGGCTCGTCCGGGATCATAAGAGTTTGCACGTCGAAATTAAATAAATAAATAACTTAAAATAAAATAAAACAAAATACCACGAAAATAAATAAATAAACAATTTCAAATAAAATAAAAATAAAATAACGAATGAATAAATAATTGAGAAAAATTCCAAATAAATAATTAAATAATTTCAAATAAATTAAATAAATAAATAAACAAATAAAATCAGCAAATTCAATAATGATAACAAGGAAATAAATAAAATATAAATGCCTTACACTCGATCCAAGGGAAGCGTTTCCGATAAATGCCTCCATGAGTATCCAGGAGACAGAAAGAATTCAAAGCCGAAAAATTCAAAACCATTGCCAGTAGTGAAAACTAAAGTGTCAAAATCTACTAATACTCCGGAAAGAATTGAGAATTGATACGGGATCAACAAAAAAATATAGAGCCATGTTCATCCGGAACAAAAGGAAACGGGAGTGACAGTTCTGATCTATCTGATACGGAAGAGCAAAGTGTAATAGAAAATTTAGCTGAAAAAGTGAGTCAGGTTGAAGTGCTACCGCAGGGGCTAATAAGATCGCATAGTGAACCTTCGTTACTGAGTTTAGATATTACTCAACTGGCACGTAACTTGGCTAGAGTCAATATTACACCGGGTGTTCGATTTAATTCGGGAATAAGTGCATCGTCAACGCGACTTGTCAGATCTCGTTCAGTGGATACCTCAATTAAATTAAAGTCAGCTATAAAATCGTGCATGAAAGTAGGTTCAGTAAAAACGAAAAGTGCTCCGAGTATTTGTGTTGGTGATCAACTTGAGAAAAATAATAAAACAATCGAATTATCTCAAAATAATAATCCAGTTTTAAGTCCAATAAACGATACGATCGAGTCAAAATCTAGTGATAACGAGAAAAATAGTGCTTGCAAGTCAGGAAAATCTAAAGTAGGGGTTCCATTGAGCGAAAATCTGATATCTTTTAAATCCTGTAGTAAAACTTTACCAACACTAGATCAATTGCGACAAATTTTTGCCGTTTGCGGTGCTTCACGTCGACCACCTGTCAGAGTCATATCAGACGAAGTAGTTAAAAATCTTTTTGAAAATATGGACGGGAAAAATGATAGGAACGATAACACCGGAGGAGGCGGAGGAGGCGATAACGGTGAAGGTAGTCGAGGCGGTGGAAACAATATTCCCCCTCGCCGAACAAGCCCATTCATTGGATCGCATAGGTCACTTTTGGGAACGGAACAGTGGCGAGAAGCAGTAAAAATGATTCCAGAATTCGATGGAAAGAAAGGGACTTTGAGTCGTTATCTCGGGTGTTTAGAAGATGCTGCAGCAATGGTGGGACCTGAGTTCAAATTAGACTTAATGAGGGTTGCTAAAAATAAATTAGTGGGTGAAGTATGGAATCGCGTTAGTGGCAGTCGATTCAGTCACATTGCCGATTATATGGATTATCTTCGAAAAATATATGATCCTCCTAGAGACATATATCAATTACAGGGAGAATTAGGAACCATTGCCCAACTAAATAATGAGACAGTAGCTGAATATGCATATAAGATTGAGCAGTTGGTTGCTAAATTAGAGGAGGCAAGACGGTACATTGATGGATATTTATGTGAGGCTGATAAAGAGGCGATCGAAAAAATGGCAATTAATTGTTTTAACCGAGGATTAAAACCCGAAATATTGGATAGAATAAGGGAGGAGAAAACGTCACTTCAGGACGCGATAAGCACAGCATTGGCCATTGAACTTGACGTATCTGATCGATGCAAATTAAGAGATAACGCGCACTCCAAAGTTGCGCCAATAAAAGAAATAGAGAGAGGTGTGAAAAAAGATGGCATAAAATTTGTTGAACCCTTAGAAGAAGTAACTATGGCACCATTTACTGAAAATCAAAAGATAATAATTTGTCAATTCTGTAAAGGTCAAGGACATTCTGCAGATAAATGTCCCAGAGCACCTAACAATGACGTAATCGATATTTGTCAATTTTGTAACAAACGAGGCCATCTGGCAGATAAATGTAAAAGCATGGGATGTGCAATTTGCGGTCGTAAGGGACATTGGGCTGAAATTTGCAATCAAAAAGAACAAAGTGAAAGTGACAGAACGTCTAATGAACGTTCAAATCAACAACCAGTTCAACAAAATTTCAGACAAGCTCAAAATCAAGGAAGTTTTAATTCAAATAATTATAATAACAATCGTCAAAATTATAATTATAATCAAGGTTTCAATTCAAATCCACGATATAATTTTAACCAAAACCAGAATTCCAATCAAAATTCAAACTTTAATCAAAATCGGAATTTTAATTCCAACCAAAATTTCAATCAGAATTCTAACCAATATAGAAATTTTAACCAGAATTTTAACCGGAACCAGAATTATCAGAATCCGAATTTTAACCAAAGTCGAAACTTTAATCAAAATTTTGGTCAAAATCGAAATTTTAATCGAAATTTTAATCAGAATTATAATCAAAATCGAAATTTTAATCCGTCTTATAATCAGAATCGGAATTTTAATCAATCTTCTAACCAGAATCGGAATTTTAATCAAAATTTTAACCAAAACCAGAATTTTGGCTCGGATTTAAACCGCGGAAATAATCAAATTTCAAATGATCAAGGTGCAATGTCTTATGCTGAAATGGCTAATCAGCCCTCTCAATCAAATAGTTCTAATGTGATATGCCACTACTGTGGAATAAAAGGACATGTGATGTATGAATGTCCGCAACGCATACAATATAATAACAGGCGAGATGCGATACAGGGAAACGAGAGTGGCCAGCCAGTGAAGGGTGCGCCGGCAGAGGCCAAAGCGAATCCGCACCCAATATATTCAGTACAGACTGCACCCGAACCATAGAGGAACAATGTCGAATAATTGATGTATATTTGGTACGGCCGGAAAAAGGAATTATCCCACCTACAATTGAATTAAAAAGTAATGACCTTCAGGATTCTGTTATTATGTTGTTAGATACAGGAGCTGGTAAAAATGTGTTGAAAGAAAAATGTTTGAACGAAAATAATATGATATGTAGAGATGAAATTTTGAGACTTAGCGGAATTACAGATGAATTTGTTTATACGTCAGGATACGTAATACTTGAAACTTTGGGACGCGAGGCGGTGTATCATATTGTGGCTAATAATTTTCATACCAAGCAAGATGGAATTTTGTCTAATGATTATTTTCGAGAAAATTTGGTTAAAATAGATTATGAAAACAGTATGCTCAAGGTTCGCGATAAGGAAATAGAATTTTTTACTCAGGAAAGTATGATTTTTCCACCAAGAACGAAAAAACTCTTCTATGTGAGGATAAAAGATGACACTATTCGCGAGGGATACTTGGCTCCTATGGACTTTGGTGAAGGGATAATTGTCAAGCAAGGACTGGTACAAAACATTAATGGAAAATGCTTTATCAATATCACTAATAATCGAGACGAACTAATCGAAATACGAATTCCTACCAGGAAGTTGGCTAAAAGTCCGGCCGAAATTAAGGGAAAAATGTGGTTAAAAGAAGTAAAAGAAAAAAACGAAGAAATATATGTCATGAGTCGAACTACGGAAAATAATACAAATACAATCGAAAGTGATTCTGGGAGTGACAGGAATAATCCGAGGTTGGAAAATAAAAATATAGAAATACATTGTACGGAAAATAATGAAGAAAATATAAATGTTGACAAAAATAAATGGGTGAAAATACCGTATGAAACGTTTGAAACAGCTTTGAAAAGAGTTAAAAAAGAAAAGAAAATAGAAAGGGAAAAGAAAAAGGAAAAAGATTTAAACAAGGAAAATTCAAGTTCAGTTGAGAAAATACCAGAAAATTCAAGAATAAATCAAGAATTCGTTATAGAAAAGGATAAAGAAAAAGAAGAAAATTCAGAAATAAGTTCAAAAGAACAATCACAGGAATTAATTTTGTCAAGTGAAATTCCAGAAAATGAAGAAATGAATCGATTATTCGTTACAGAAGAAAATAAAAATGAAGCAGTAAATTCAGAAGAAAAATCAGGAAGGTTAAATGAATTACGAGATAAATCTGAGTCAATGATGGAAGAAATAGAAAATAAGAAGGAAAGTTTAACAGAAAATTTTAAATCTCATGAATTTTGTCATCCCTTGATAGGAGTTCAATTTTACGGATCAGAAAAATGTTTTTGTGTCAACGCTAAGCTCCAAGATGAGACTCGATTACCAAAAGTAATAAAATTATTACGACTAACTGGATTAGATAAAGAAGAAATAAAGGCCGTACATGAAATTATTGAGTACGGTACAGATCGATTCCATATACCGGGTGAAAAATTAGAAGCTACAAATGTAATAACACATCGAATACCAACCACTGATGATTTTCCAGTCAATTCTAAGCAATATCGTTTCCCTGAAGTTCACAAAGAAGAGATTAAAAGACAGATAGCAGAATTTCTAGAAGCAGGATATATCAGACAGTCGACGTCTCCATATAATACACCAGTGTGGGTAGTACCAAAGAAATTAGATTCACAGGGAAATAAAAAGTGGAGAGTAGTTCTGGATTTTCGGCAATTAAATGATAAAACGATTGGGGATGCTTATCCCTTGCCCAATATTGTTGACATATTAGATCAATTGGGAGGAGCCCAATATTTTTCGGTTTTCGATTTAGCCTCAGGATTTTACCAGATAAAAATGCACCCAGAAGATTGTCATAAAACAGCTTTTACAACACCTTATGGACATTATGAATATGTTCGAATGCCGATGGGATTGAAGAATGCACCTCCTACATTTCAAAGAGCAATGGATATGGTTTTGATGGGCTTACAAGGTCACGAATTATTCGTTTATTTAGATGATATTGTGGTATACGCAAAAACATTGAAAGAACATAATGAAAAATGCAAACGATTAATAGACAGATTAAGGAAAGCTAATTTAACTTTACAACCTGATAAATGTGAATTTTTAAAGAAAGAAGTTGGATATTTGGGACATGTAATTGGCCGCGATGGTTTAAAACTCGAGCCAAAGAAAGTAGAATCGGTCAGAAATTTTCCGAGGCCAACTAACGTAAAGAAAATTCGTCAATTTTTGGGATTAACAGGATATTATCGTAGATTCATTGAGGGCTATGCTAAATTAGCAAAGCCATTAACTAACCTTTTAAAAGATAACACACCCTTTTTATGGCAAAATAGCCAAGAAGAGGCATTTGAGGAGCTTAAAGAGAAACTTTGTACTGAACCAGTTCTGATATTCCCGGATTTTTCAAAACCTTTTATTGTAACAACCGATGCTTCAGGTTATGCAATCGGAGGAATTTTGTCACAGGGAACCTATAGGAAAGGATAGACCAGTAGCATACGCCTCACGGACACTTAACGAAGCTGAAACAAAATATGATACTTATGAAAAGGAAGCCTTGGCAATTGTCTATAGCGTTTTGCATTTTAGACCATATTTATACGGGAAAACGTTTACTTTGGTGACTGATCATAAGCCTTTAGTATGGTTTAGAACTTGTAAGGATGGTAACACACGGGTTCTTAGATGGAGATTGAAATTAGCTGAATAAGAATACGATGTAGTATATAAAACAGGGAAAACAAATGTAAATGCCGATGCCTTATCTCGAAATCCAATTGTGAGTAAAGAAAATGGGGTGGAGGAAGAAATATTTATCACGGAAGTTAGAGGACGGACGGAATGGACCGATGATGAGATGCTGAGATTCTTTGAGGATGATAACGATGAAAACGATGGTGTAAGTGATGAAGAAATAAAAGAAGAAGAAGAAGAGGATCCAGAGAAATTATGGAAAGACAGTTTAAAGGTTATTCAATTAGAGGAAAATAATAAAATAAATTCATCATTGGAATCATCGGGCGATGAGGTTCAGCATTTCCATTTCGATCATTCTTCGGTCCACACCAGTGCAGAAGAGGGCTCAGCGGAGGAAGAGATACCATTAGGCAATCCGGTAAACAATGGAAGGTTAGTACGTGGAGCAAAGAAGAAAGCACTCGAGAAAATCAAGGCTAATTTTCAAGCGACCAAACAAGGACAAAAAGAAATACAAAAGGCTGACAAAATAAACAAGAAAAAGAAGATGAAAATTAAAAGGAAAATTCAATCAGCACAAAATACCAAAGAAGACGATACCACGGAGGATGAAGACACGGAGACCGAGGATGAACCGGTGAAAAGGCCTCGAAGGAAAAAGAAAAATCGGAAAATTATAAAATCAGACGAAGAAGAAATAATACAGCCCCGGAGGAAAAAGAAAATCCCTCCCATACAAGACTAGGACGATAGGGAATCCTCTGCGGAAACAGCCAGGAGCGATTCTGATAAGGATGATAACGACAGTAAAGACGAAAATAACGAAGAAAACAGTGACAATAATCAACAATCCGAATTCGAACTCGAATATTCTATATCGCGGAATATTATTCCTTCAAGGGAAATTTTCTTTACTCGCAAGGATTCACTTGTTTATTTTCTAAATTTAAAAGGCGAAGCATTTGACACGGGTTCACAAAAATTGACTGATAGAAACGAATTGCCTTATTTTTCAAACCTTAAATTAGGAGTGGTTAGCGCAATAAAGCGAGGGAACAGATATCATATAGCTTTGCCTGTGAGTGATGACTCTGGGGAAGGAGCTTCCTTAATATTAAACCATATAAGAAATGCTATAAGAAGTTTACGAAATTTTGCAGAACAGGAAAAGATACCAAGTGTGAGTATTTCCAAATCAGATTCTGTTGGAAACGTCCCATGGGATAAAATTGCAAGCGAATTACGATTGGAATTTCTTAATAGTCCGGTAAATGTGGTAGTTTGTCATGGAATAGTTCGATATCTGAGTAGGGCAGAACGAGAGGGAATAATACATGAAATGCATGGATCAGCTGTTGGTGGACACAGAGGGGTCACAAAGACATTCAACAGGATCAGACATAAATTTTATTGGGAAAGGATGAAAACTGACATCGAGCGATTCATACAACGTTGTTTACCCTGTCAACTAAAAAAATGCGTCAGAATAAAAACAAAACAACCAATGGTTATTACCGATACTCCGGGAATAGCTTTCGATAAAGTAGCCATGGATATAGTAGGGCCTTTGCCGCGAACAAAGCGAGGTAATGAATATATTCTCACAATTCAGGATCAATTAACAAAATTCTGTCTTGCATTTCCTATTCCAAACGCAACATCAATTATGATTGCTGATACAATGGTAAAGTATTATATTAGTATTTTCGGAGCACCTAGGAGTATACTAACCGATCAAGGACGAAATTTTCTTAGCAATCTAATCCAACGAGTCGCAAAAAGGTTTAAAATAAAAAGAATACGAACCACCGCTTTTCATCCACAGTCAAATGGATCTTTGGAACGATCACATCACGCACTTGGGGAATATTTAAAACAATACGTGGATAAAAAGTTTGAATGGGATGAATGGGTTGAACTGGCTATTTTCAATTATAATACCAGTGTCCATGAAGGCACCAAACATACACCATACGAACTTGTTTTCGGAAAATTGGCAAGAACACCGTCGAGTGAACCTTTACAAATGGAGGACAGATTACCAACTTATGAGGACTATTTGGTGAAATTGGTAACACAATTACACGAAATCCGGAAAATCGCCCGAGAAAACTTAATAAAAGCAAAAATAAAATCTAAAGAACGATACGATAAAAATCTTAATGTCAGGGAATTTAAAGTAGGAGATTATGCATTTTTGAAAAGCGGGCCAAAACCAAAGAAACTAGAAAATCAACATTCTGGACCTTTTGAAATAATCGAAGTAAAAGGAAATCAAAATATAAAAATAAAGACCAATAAGAAACCTATGGTAGTACATGCTAATCGATTGAGATATTCTCATATTAAACCTTGAATAAAATAAAATAAATAAATCATTAAACACATTCTTAAGTAACGGTAATAAATAAATTAGAAAAAAATTAATACAAAAATTTCAATCAGGTATTAAAAATAATTACAGATAAAATGCAAGCAAGAAATTCATCCATAACCGGAGCTAGATTGCGACGCCGACAAATGGCGGATGTAGCAACAACCAGGCCGACGGAATATGGCTTTATTAGATATCAACTAACACGAGAATTGTATTCAGAGGATACTGGAACAAATAATCCAACCAATAGTCATGCCACTACTAGTAACAGAGAAGAACCTCAGACAGAAGGAAGAGTAGGAATAGAGATAAGAAGACTTTGCGATGAGTTTGTGAAAAACATTCGAAGAAGTGAGCTAGAATGGCAAGCAACTGCGATTAGGCTGGGAAGAAATCAGATAATAGATATGCAGAAACTTATAATAGGGCATGAGGAAAGAATAAGCGAATATGATTTCTTCGTGTATTGGGGTCAACTTCGAGATGTAATGAGGGAGTATAATATAGAGATACTGCGTGAGAGTAAAGAAGGACAACATGAGCAAGGGGTGTGTTATATTGTCATGTACAAAGATACCGAACCCTTCGTGTGTATGGAGGTGGGAACACCGAAATTGATGATCGATCTAAAAGGCTTGGGCGACGTAATAAAAAATATCCGAAAATATTTGACCAAGAAACTCCGTGAAACATTCGAAAAACTTGAACAATAAAAAAAAGGGGGTGTAACGGTAGAATGTAAAATGTAAAGTTTCCGGTTACAGGAAATAAAAATGTCAAACGAAGAGAAGTCTACCATTCGATTGGAGCGTATGTATGGAAAGGGAGCCGTGTATCTAAACGTTCCCTATACCCGGAATATGTCAAGCAATACACATAGGATCCAGGCTGTCTTGGGCAGGTGGAAGGATATCGGAGTCGGCCACAGCGAGGAGGAAGCGAGAGAAGCCGCTGCGGAGGCTTTAATAGAGAGAATAAGCGAAAGTAGAACACCAAGACGCGATAAACATTTCGACCTTAGAAAAGAAAATGATCGGTTGATTAAACGCCTTAAGAAACTAGAATTGACTACGAAAGAGCTGGGGGTAATAGCTATTGAGAAAATAATGAATAAAATCCGCGGAAACGAAGATATAATCAGTCCGTTTGAGATAATAGATTTGCAATTTGAAGCTATTGAGATTTTCGCAACCTTTGGAATAGCATTGCAAGTTCGGCAATTTCAAAGAGAAAAAGAGACGGGAGTAGCAATGACAATAGATTCAGAAAAAGATAGTGCTAAAACAGTATTAGAGTTTCACGAAAACCCAAATCTTGCGGAGCTAGCAGCCTTGCTGGGGGTCCTGTATTCAGTACAGGGTAGTTTGGGAATTCAGATAAGAGAGATGCTGCAAGCAGAAGAGATTATAAAAAAACATGAGCAGGCAGAAAAAGAAAGAGAAACTTCGAAGAGGCGATGGGGCCGAGGACAGAACAAGAAGTAAACGTAGGAAAAAAAAAAAAAAAATTACATATAACTTATATGCACTTTATGATCTTATTAGCACATTTGGGAACTATAATACAGAAGGGATAAATCCGTATTTTTGGGAAAAGTGCAAATTATAGTTTAGAAATGCACTATTGGGGTAGAATTAGTATATGAGTAATGTATAAACTCATAAACAATATCTATATGTAACCATTTATATACACATATATATATATCCACATTTATATTCACTAGTAATAGTAAAGGTGGCACAAATTAATAATTATGTTTCAGTGCATCAAGAGCGCCTCACCTATGTAATCACCAATATTATGGTTTGTTATCAATAAAAAAATCATTCATACAAATAATAGAATTTTGTTTTGTTAAACAGATGAGTCGAGAGGTGTGGTCATTAGCGGTGATATGGGTATTTCTTCTACCCACACCTTCCTCAGGGATGATCGGATATGAGTGTGGGTCGCCATCTTCAAATATCACAACCCTGTCTCTGCTGGATGTGGACGAGTGTGAAGTATCCTCATCATCATTGAACATTTCCTCAGTTCATATTCAGTTGGTTCAGATCAATGAATACGGAACTGTGCACGTTCATCAGTGCAAAATAGAAATCGATCGAGATGTTCGGAAGTGTGGTATGTTTTCGCATACGAGTGACGTGGTTAATGGAAAGGCTTCATATATCTTTGAGGTCTCTCGAGACGTTTGTATGAAAATGCATGAGGTCGGATCTTTTCGAATGGATAATGCGGTTATCATAGGACTTTGTGGTAATCAGACGACGAGTCATCCAGTTATTTTGGCGGGACATTTGGAAGTGGATGGAGGATGCAAGGGTTCATCTTATTCGGATCCTTTCGGAAGCTGGAATGATGTGGTGGTTCTGTCCACAATAAAAATTACCTTGAGGGATTATTATGCATCAGTTGCATTAAAATCGAACAAAGTATATTTGAAGTCGGGAGTTAGATGTGAATTGAATAAGGGACAATGCATGGACATGGAAGGTGGACATACGTTTTGGAATTCAGTTCCAGTGGATGAGTGTGGCGGTAGTGAATACGGAGTATTGTACATGGGAATGGCTGAAAAAGTAGTCGATAGGGATGCCGAGACTGTATATACCGTAACTACTTCTGACGTTATCTTCGCTCTCGTTCCTCAATCAACTATTAACGTGTGTGGACAAAGTTTAATTCGAACGGAACATCCTAGACTACTCATCCACGAGATAAAGAATGGACGAATATTTTTGCAAACGAAAAAGGTTGACGTGGTTAACATGGACATATACGCGTATGTAAACTCTAAATTCGTGTACGTCGAGAGACATGTACAAACTCAAATTCAACAAGTTTACATTGATCTCTTGACACAAAAGTGTGAGTTGGAGCGGGAAATGCTGAGAAATCGTCTGGCCATAGCTACTCAAGCACCAGATGAATTTGCTTACCACTTGATGAAGGGACCAGGATACATGGCGGTAATATCAGGGGAAGTAGTGCATGTTGTAAAATGTATTCCGACGGAAGTAAAGGTTAGGCATTTGGAAGAATGTTATATGCATTTACCAGTATCTAGGGGAAATGTTAGCTATTTTCTGGCTCCAAGAACGCATATATTGATGGAAACGGGTCTACAAACTACATGTAATAGAATGGTGCCGCCAATGTATTTTATCGATGAGGAATGGTATGGAATGATGCCTGGACCAACACTTATTTATCCTCCGGGAACAATGAAGCCTAATACAAAGCCATCGTGGCAATATAACAAAATCAAATCATTAGCAAGTAGTGGAATATATACAACAGCGGAATTAGAGCAATTAAGAGAATATATTATGTTTCCGGCAGAAAGGCCTGCAATGTTGAACTCAGTGGTAAGGGGAATGATGGGAAAATCTGCAGTTAAACAGGGAGGATCTTTCGTAAAATTACTTGAAGGACCTGAATTAGAAAAGATAATGCAGAACGCGTGGAAAAATATGTGGGAAAATCTAATTGTATTTGGCCATATTAGTGCTGGACTTATCGGAATAATAATGATATTTCGAGCCATTAAATTAATAATAGACACGATTATACATGGATATGCTTTACATACTGTTTATGGGTGGTCATTGTTTTTGATAGGAGCAGTTTGGGACTCAGTAACAGGATTATTGTTGCATTTAAAAAATGGATCACCTAAGTCCTCAGGAAAATTGGAGAAAAAGAGTAAGAAATCAAAGAATACAGATATTGAATCAGAACAGGTAGAAATACAGGAACAGGTAGAAATGCAGGAACAGGTAGAACTAGGTGAGGAAGAAGTAAATGAAATAGAGCAAAAGAATAAAAATAAAAGGGAAAGTGATGTTGCAAGTCAGACAGTTGAAAAGAATGAAAATAAAATATATCCCAGAATTCCAAGAAAATTGAATTTAAAAAAAAAACAAATAATAAAAATAAAAATAAAATAAATAAATAATAATAATTAAATAAACAAGGAAAAAAAAATAAGTTATAAGTATACACATATACATATATATATATATATATCTAAGGGAAATAACTTAAAGGAAATAGAGTAAAGGAAACTAAAAGGAAAAGTTACCGGAAAGAATAGTAAGATAGCCGTCTGGAGACGCAGCTACATGCGTACTCCCAGAAGCGGCTCACGAAAGTAAGAAAGAGAAAGATATATATAGAAAGAGAAGGATAGAGGATGGCGAAAGACCGCACAAAAGGGAGCAGCCGAGAGCGGCTGGTGACATGATGTAAGGGAATGTACCCGTCCATCAATTAAAATGGGACTGACGTTACCCACTCAGGAACAGTAGGAAAAGAAACGGGTCACCTAATTATCGACAGTATGATCGTCGAGGCGGGCGCGAAATTATCGACACAGAGAGAGAAAGAGAGGGAGAGAAAGAAAGAGAGGACGGATAGATACACGCGTCGTTGGACGCACTTCTGAGAAAGAGGTAAGGGGGTGGCCAGAGCGAGCCGGAGTCACTCCATAAGCAAGCGCTCGCGGATATATATATATATATATATATATATTAAATTAAATAAAGTGGCCTCGCCACTCTTGAAGTTAAAATAAATAAAGGACCAAAAAGGAATTGACAGAATTTTCATAAAATTCAAGTTTATTATAATAAATGCATTAAGCATTCATTATAGAACTTGTAGCGCTCTTCCCGGATGGGCAAAAGCCTACACTCAAACACCCACGACCTTTCCCCTTAATTTCTCCCTCGATCAGGGATGGGCGCCAGGTACGTCGAAACGCACCGGGGAAAAATCGACAAGAGAACCTTCCCGGCTTCGCTGCGGTCTTCTCGAGGGCAGAGTGGCTGGATAAGCGACTATGGTTCGGACGGCACAAGAATAAATAACACCGAAAAAATAAATTGCGCAAATACGGAAATATGGGAACCAAAGACTCGAATTTATTAATTAAAGACAAACGCTAATGAGGGGCAAAACCGGAGAACCCGGAGTAAAACCCTCGTCCCGTAGACTAAGTATCAATTGACAAAATCAATTTCGCAGAACGAATCACAAAGAAAATTCCCGACTCACGGGACTCGCTCGCTTCGACGCTCCCACACATACGCTCACCCACACACCGACGGTCGCGCTCTCCCGAATCCCCTTGCTATCTCACGCGTGATCATTAAAATCCCCAAAATTCATACACACGCAGCGCGGCACAAGTTCCAGCGCTCTCATACACCTCGCCCGATTAAACGCGGCGTTTCTTTAAACATTCACCCGCCCGTTCGACGCGGCAATAATTAACACACACGCACCCGGAATCACGCGCTCGGAGATTCGCAAACGACGACTCGACAAATAACACACTTCCCCGTGAAAGATTCCCAAGGCGACACAATAATTCCCGGAAATTATTATAGTTAATACTTGACTCTACTCTGCTAATTTCCCCAACAACTCACGACGGCTTCGAGTAAGGCCGAGTACGGTTTCCCGGTCCGACCACGCGGCGCAAAACAAAGACAAAAATTACAAAAAAGTACCCGTACGCGACGCCACACACACCTGCCGAAACTCGGCGGTCCCGTTCCCTCCGGCACGGCCGAACGAAGCACGCCGTCGGTATTACAAAGTTAATTTTTTCCCTCGCACGGGATCACAATATTCCAATACACAAAATCTCGCCGTTTTATTACAACAGAACGTCCCTTGGACAAAAAGCTCACCGTAACGAGAGACAGCACGTGAGAAGGATCGGTCCTGATATTATTTGCCGTGACTGCGATATCTTCCTTCCTTCCTTTCTTTCCAAAAGTCTTTCCTCGGCCCGCAGCTGTCAATCGATCCGCTCGCTCGGACTCACAACGGAGAAGTGCCCCGAGCATCGATTCGCGATCGCTCTCCTTACCGTCCGCCTACCCCCCTGCCTAATCGCTACGACAAATTCGGCCGTTTCCGGGCATCACTCGGCCCTTTTCGCCTCAACCGAAACGCCTCGCCCATCGACTCGCACATCGATTACCGCGCGCTCGAGATTCTTCGAGCGACTTTCGCTTCCGCAATTTTAACAATATTCGTTAACGGCGCACAACCGAGCTCCCCAGAGGTACTCAGTTCCCCCTGCCGGGAGACTCCCGGTGAATCTTCTTTCGCACAGCCCGAGACTCCGGACGGCTGTGCAATCCATGCGATGACTGCGATGAATATGATGATGCGATGAATATGACGAAATGCGATGATCCGCACCGTCCCGATGTCCGCGATTCCGACAGCAGGGAGGTAGGACTTGCGAGCTCGATGTTCTATTCCCGATCTTCCCTCGGCTCGACGCTCCGCTACGACCTTCCCGTCCGTCGCTCCTCTCGCACGGCGCTCTCGTCCCGACGAAACATGAAAATATTATCGAATAAATTACACACTATCCTGACTTAGCAACTAGGCCCTGCGGTGTCGCCTCGTGTGAGCCCGAGTGAGCCGAAAATTCCGGCCCGAAAATTAACCGCGCTACAAACTACATAAAACTACTTTACGTACTTCATTATAGAAGTACATAAAAAAAAAAGGAAAGAAGAAAAACAATATTCCTTTAAATTTTTTTTTTTTTTTTTTTTTTTTTTTTTTTTTTATTCGATGTCGGGAATCCTCCTCCCATCGCACACGCAGTCCTCGAAAAACTCCCAACATTCCTCACATGATGGGGGAGGGGTCCACTCATGTGGGCGAATGATTCGTGCGAATCTGGTGTCCTCCCATGGGAGCCTCTCCACGGAGTAGTCCCAGGTGATCCAGGGACCCAAAATGCGGATAGTGGCGCGGTAGAAAATTGACCGGATCTGATGACACATGTTGCTATAAAAAAAAAAATAATAATAATAATAATAGTAATGGTAATAATAAATAAATAAATAAGAATAATAACAATGGTAAGAAAAAAGAGAAGAGAAATAAGAAATACTTACAGGTTTTTTCAAATAAAGGCTTTTGAGGAGCGAGTTTTAGCGTGGTGTCTCTGCTGAGAGTTGTCAGGCGAATGAAGAGACTGCTCGAGCACTTGTCGCTCGGGGGTCTTGGTATGCCGAAACAGTCATTTAGATTTGGCTATCACAGGGTTCAGGTGACAGACTGTACACGGGGGAGCGTCGCTTTTATAAGACACACACACGCACGACAGTAATAATAGTGAACAAAGGAAAAAGAATATGTACAGCGAGTTGACCCAAAAAAAATTTAATTTTGAGCACTGTCTCTACCGAGACCGAGCGTTGTTCTTCGAAGCAACCCTCGTTTTGGGGGGGAGGTGTTACGTCCGGTGAATTTTACCAAAAAATTCACTGACGCAACCGGCTGAAAATCCACAAATTTGGAAATAAAATAATAGTCAGGAAAGTCATAGAAAATCCATAGAAAAATTATAACACGATTATTAATTATGCGTCAGCCAGCACTGAATGATTCAATTCAGTGATTGGCATAGCAACAATTGAGTAACTAAAAAAATATCGCAAGGGGTATATTCAGGTTGCTGGACAGGTATCATCGGCAGCGAACATACCTTAGGCTACCTGAAGATCTCATTGTTTTAATTGAGACCGGAAAGGGCAATCCGAATCCTTAGCTAAATGCGTCGGGAGACGGAGCCTTATCGCTCCAATACATAGCGCGGAGCAACGCACATACGCACACAACGGTGCAACCAGAGAATCCGTGTGACTGTCTCGAGGCGACTGATTGGCAAAATCACCGTCGGCGCTAACGAGTGCAGCACCTCTCAGGGCATAATTATTCAAAATATTATTTAAAGTATATTTAATTGTTTTTGATATAAACAACATCGGAATATACCAAATGTGGAGATTTCGCCAGAAAATAATGAATGAATCAATTATCTAATAAAATCACGAATGAAACGAAGTTTGGGTCAAATCGTTAATATAAAGTTGTCATAAACATTTATGACTTATTATTATGTATTATTATTATCATCGGGGAAATTAATTAACACATTAAAATCATAGTTTACTGTCACTAGAATCGTCAAATAAAATAGTCAGTAGCAGAGAATTAATTATTATCATCCGAGAAAAATATTTAGAGACATTAAATAATTATCCGTTGAAAAACAGGAATTTATAAGCAATATTTGGAATAGTTTGAATAATCGGGTGTATAACTTTGGATAGGAAAATCGTAGAAACTTCGTTCAAATTTGTAAATTCTTGTTGTTTAAATCTAAGATTGTCAGAGTAATTTGTTTATCACGAAAATCATTGTGAAGACCGGAATTCTGAAATTATTAAAATAAGCTGCGGAAGAAGCTAAAACCGATCGATATTGACCGAAGAAGGGGGCGGCTGACGCAACGGACAGCTCGGAGGCGCGGGTGCCCCCCCCCCCCCCCCGATCAAAACAATAAAAGAGGCACCTCCGAGGGCGGATCGTCACCTCTTCGCGACAGTCTTGCGGGCGACATACCTCTACCTCTTCGTGACAGTTGTCTTTCGCGGGCCGGAACCAGTCATCCGACGCATACATCTACAGTTATTATCCGCGGAAAACTAATTATTGTCTAGAAGTCTTTGACTTCTCACGGAATATTGTATCAACACAGTTAAAATTTCAATATAGTTTCGGAGTCTGAATTCTGGAGTTAACAATCAAATAAATATTCTAAATTTTCGACGGATAAATAAATTGGAGTTCAACGAAAAGTTATTTCATCATCCTGCATATTTCGATATCAGTATTTACTCGTCCATCTCATCATTCATCGTTGATAAATCGACTTTCCCTGAAAGAAAGAAGGAAGGAAGGAAGGAGGAATTCGGAATCAACATCTTTCATCCATCATTCCATTCATAAGAGTCATTCATTGACAATCACCGTATGTCATCGAATTATTTAAATTCAAATCATTTATTTTATTTCAACGATCGTCCTTGAATAATTTATTCCATTGACCAACAATTAATTATCTTGAACATTTGAGGAAGTTGTCGAATTATTTAATTTCAATTCATTTTATCTCATCGGTCATTTTGAGATTTTATTCTTTTGTTATTTCACCGGATGTTAATTAACTATCTCGAATCATTATCAATCAATAATCAGGGTTTCAATAAATCATAGTTTCGATAAATCATAGTTTGAATTTAAAAGTCGAGATCTTCGATCCTTTTTCGAGAGACCCAGGGTATAGAGCAATGAACTCAACGTTTGGAGATAACGCTGGCCTTCAGTCGGTGGCGGGCAGCATTGCGCGACCGTGAGGGATCTAATTACACAGCCTTGCTACAGTGTGTCAGGGTCAAGTGAGGAATCATAATATTTTGAACGTGATGGACACCTTATAAGATCATCGAGCTATATTCTTTTCGACATGCAGACTCAGCCCATCCCTGAATAATTTTCCGAAAGGTTAGATTCAAAAGGGGCACTGTTCTGGTAAAGCGTCACATGCGATAAACGCGTAATAGGGAGAGAAATCTCCTTTACCGTAGATGCAGGAAAAAGCTGATCAGGACGTAACAGGATCAAAAACTCTTCATTCTCTGCAAATACACAAGATTCATGCGTTTCTAGCCGCCAAACAAGACCCAAACGAATGCAAAGGCGCTTTATAACGAAATCGAATATTTGAGTTTTGCGCTCGCTGTAGGCGTTCCAGCTCCTATTATGGGATCAAAAACTTTTCATTCTATGCGAATACACAAGATTCATGCGTTTCTAGCCGCCAAACAAACCCCAAACGAATGCAAAGTCGCTTTATAACGAAATCGAACGATTGAGTTTTGCGCTCGCTGTAGGCGTTCCAGCTCGTATTATGGGATCAAAAACTCTTCATTCTCTGCAAATACACAAGATTCATGCGTTTCTAGCCGCCAAACAAGACCCAAACGAATGCAAAGTCGCTTTATAACGAAATCGAACGATTGAGTTTTGCGCTCGCTGTAGGCGTTCCAGCTCCTATTATGGGATCAAAAACTTTTCATTCTATGCGAATACACAAGATTCATGCGTTTCTAGCCGCCAAACAAACCCCAAACGAATGCAAAGTCGCTTTATAACGAAATCGAACGATTGAGTTTTGCGCTCGCTGTAGGCGTTCCAGCTCGTATTATGGGATCAAAAACTCTTCATTCTATGCAAATACGCAAGATTCATGCGTTTCTAGCCGCCAAACAAGACCCAAACGAACGCAAAGTCGCTTTATAACGAAATCGAACGATTGAGTTTTGCGCTCGCTGTAGGCGTTCCAGCTCGTATTATGAGATCAAAAACTCTTCATTCTATGCAAATACGCAAGATTCATGCGTTTCTAGCCGCCAAACAAGACCCAAACGAATGCAAAGTCGCTTTATAACGAAATCGAATATTTGAGTTTTGCGCCTGCTGTAGGCGTTCCAGCTCCTATTATGGGATGAAAACTCTTCATTCTATGCAAATACGCAAGATTCATGCGTTTCCAGCCGCCAAACAAGACCCAAACGAATGCAAAGTCGGTTTATAACGAAATCGAACGATTGAGTTTTGCGCTCGCTGTAGGCGTTCCAGCTCCTATTATGGGATCAAAAACTTTTCATTCTATGCGAATACACAAGATTCATGCGTTTCTAGCCGCCAAACAAACCCCAAACGAATGCAAAGTCGCTTTATAACGAATTCGAACGATTGAGTTTTGCGCTCCATGTAGGCGATCCAGCTCGTATTATGAGATCAAAAAACCTTCATTCTATGCAAGTACACAAGAATCATGCATTTCTAGCCGCCAAACAAGCCCCAAACGAATGCAAAGTCGTTTCATAACGAAATCGCATATTTGAGTTTTGCACTCGCTGTAGGCGTTCCAGCTCGTATTATGAGATCAAAAGCCTTCGTTCTATGCAAATACACAAGATTCATGCGTTCCTAGGCGCCAAACAAGCCCCAAATGAATGCACAGTCGCTTCATAACGAAATCGAACGATTGAGTTTTGCGCTCGCTGTAGGCGTTCCAGCTCGTATGATGGGATCAAAAACTCTTCATTCTCTGCAAATACACAAGATTCATGCGTTTATAGCCGCCAAACAAGACCCAAACGAATGCAAAGTCGCTTTATAAAGAAATCGAACGATTGAGTTTTGCGCTCACTGTAGGCGTTCCAGCTCGTATTATGGGATCAAAAACTCTTCATTCTATGCAAATACACAAGAATCATGCATTTCTAGTCGCCAAACAAGCCCCAAACGAATGCAAAGTCGTTTTATAGCGAAATCGCATATTTGAGTTTTGCGCTCGCTGTTGGCGTTCCAGCTCGTATTATGAGTTCAAAAACCCTTCGTTCTATGCAAATACACAAGATTCATGCGTTTCTAGGCGCCAAACAAGCCCCAAATGAATGCACAGTCGCTTCATAACGAAATCGAACGATTGAGTTTTGCGCTCGCTGTAGGCGTTCCAGCTCGTATTATGGGATCAAAAACTCTTCATTCTCTGCAAATACACAAGATTCATGCGTTTCTAGCCGCCAAACAAGACCCAAACGAATGCAAAGTCGCTTTATAACGAAATCGAACGATTGAGTTTTGCGCTCGCTGTAGGCGTTCCAGCTCCTATTATGGGATCAAAAACTTTTCATTCTATGCGAATACACAACATTCATGCGTTTCTAGCCGCCAAACAAACCCCAAACGAATGCAAAGTCGCTTTATAACGAATACGAACGATTGAGTTTTGCGCTCCATGTAGGCGATCCAGCTCGTATTATGAGATCAAAAAACCTTCATTCTATGCAAGTACACAAGAATCATGCATTTCTAGCCGCCAAACAAGCCCCAAACGAATGCAAAGTCGTTTCATAACGAAATCGCATATTTGAGTTTTGCACTCGCTGTAGGCGTTCCAGCTCGTATTATGAGATCAAAAGCCTTCGTTCTATGCAAATACACAAGATTCATGCGTTCCTAGGCGCCAAACAAGCCCCAAATGAATGCACAGTCGCTTCATAACGAAATCGAACGATTGAGTTTTGCGCTCGCTGTAGGCGTTCCAGCTCGTATTATGGGATCAAAAACTCTTCATTCTCTGCAAATACACAAGATTCATGCGTTTCTAGCCGCCAAACAAAACCCAAACGAATGCAAAGTCGCTTTATAAAGAAATCGAACGATTGAGTTTTGCGCTCACTGTAGGCGTTCCAGCTCGTATTATGGGATCAAAAACTCTTCATTCTATGCAAATACACAAGAATCATGCATTTCTAGCCGCCAAACAAGCCCCAAACGAATGCAAAGTCGTTTTATAGCGAAATCGCATATTTGAGTTTTGCGCTCGCTGTTGGCGTTCCAGCTCGTATTATGAGTTCAAAAACCCTTCGTTCTATGCAAATACACAAGATTCATGCGTTTCTAGCCGCCAAACAAGCCCCAAATGAATGCACAGTCGCTTCATAACGAAATCGAACGATTGAGTTTTGCGCTCGCTGTAGGCGTTCCAGCTCCTATTATGAGATCAAAAACCCTTCATTCTATGCAATTACACAAGATTCGTGCGTTTCTAGCCGCCAAACAAACCCCAAACGAACGCAAAGTCGCTTTATAACGAAATCGAATATTTGAGTTTTGCGCTTGCTGTAGGCGTTCCAGCTCGTATTATGAGATCAAAAGCCTTCGTTCTATGCAAATACACAAGATTCATGCGTTCCTAGGCGCCAAACAAGCCCCAAATGAATGCACAGTCGCTTCATAACGAAATCGAACGATTGAGTTTTGCGCTCGCTGTAGGCGTTCCAGCTCGTATTATGGGATCAAAAACTCTTCATTCTCTGCAAATACACAAGATTCATGCGTTTCTAGCCGCCAAACAAGACCCAAACGAATGCAAAGTCGCTTTATAAAGAAATCGAACGATTGAGTTTTGCGCTCACTGTAGGCGTTCCAGCTCGTATTATGGGATCAAAAACTCTTCATTCTATGCAAATACACAAGAATCATGCATTTCTAGCCGCCAAACAAGCCCCAAACGAATGCAAAGTCGTTTTATAGCGAAATCGCATATTTGAGTTTTGCGCTCGCTGTTGGCGTTCCAGCTCGTATTATGAGTTCAAAAACCCTTCGTTCTATGCAAATACACAAGATTCATGCGTTTCTAGCCGCCAAACAAGCCCCAAATGAATGCACAGTCGCTTCATAACGAAATCGAACGATTGAGTTTTGCGCTCGCTGTAGGCGTTCCAGCTCCTATTATGGGATCAAAAACTTTTCATTCTATGCGAATACACAAGATTCATGCGTTTCTAGCCGCCAAACAAACCCCAAACGAATGCAAAGCCGCTTTATAACGAATTCGAACGATTGAGTTTTGCGCTCCATGTAGGCGATCCAGCTCGTATTATGAGATCAAAAAACCTTCATTCTATGCAAGTACACAAGAATCATGCATTTCTAGCCGCCAAACAAGCCCCAAACGAATGCAAAGTCGTTTCATAACGAAATCGCATATTTGAGTTTTGCACTCGCTGTAGGCGTTCCAGCTCGTATTATGAGATCAAAAGCCTTCGTTCTATGCAAATACACAAGATTCATGCGTTCCTAGGCGCCAAACAAGCCCCAAATGAATGCACAGTCGCTTCATAACGAAATCGAACGATTGAGTTTTGCGCTCGCTGTAGGCGTTCCAGCTCGTATTATGGGATCAAAAACTCTTCATTCTCTGCAAATACACAAGATTCATGCGTTTCTAGCCGCCAAACAAGACCCAAACGAATGCAAAGTCGCTTTATAAAGAAATCGAACGATTGAGTTTTGCGCTCACTGTAGGCGTTCCAGCTCGTATTATGGGATCAAAAACTCTTCATTCTATGCAAATACACAAGAATCATGCATTTCTAGCCGCCAAACAAGCCCCAAACGAATGCAAAGTCGTTTTATAGCGAAATCGCATATTTGCGTTTTGCGCTCGCTGTTGGCGTTCCAGCTCGTATTATGAGTTCAAAAACCCTTCGTTCTATGCAAATACACAAGATTCATGCGTTTCTAGGCGCCAAACAAGCCCCAAATGAATGCACAGTCGCTTCATAACGAAATCGAACGATTGAGTTTTGCGCTCCATGTAGGCGATCCAGCTCGTATTATGAGATCAAAAAACCTTCATTCTATGCAAGTACACAAGAATCATGCATTTCTAGCCGCCAAACAAGCCCCAAACGAATGCAAAGTCGTTTCATAACGAAATCGCATATTTGAGTTTTGCACTCGCTGTAGGCGTTCCAGCTCGTATTATGAGATCAAAAGCCTTCGTTCTATGCAAATACACAAGATTCATGCGTTCCTAGGCGCCAAACAAGCCCCAAATGAATGCACAGTCGCTTTATAACGAAATCGAACGATTGAGTTTTGCGCTCGCTGTAGGCGTTCCAGCTCGTATTATGGGATCAAAAACTCTTCATTCTCTGCAAATACACAAGATTCATGCGTTTCTAGCCGCCAAACAAGACCCAAACGAATGCAAAGTCGCTTTATAAAGAAATCGAACGATTGAGTTTTGCGCTCACTGTAGGCGTTCCAGCTCGTATTATGGGATCAAAAACTCTTCATTCTATGCAAATACACAAGAATCATGCATTTCTAGCCGCCAAACAAGACCCAAACGAATGCAAAGTCGCTTTATAACGAAATCGAACGCTTGAGTTTTGCGCTCGCTGTTGGCGTTCCAGCTCCTATTATGGGATCAAAAACTTTTCATTCTATGCGAATACACAAGATTCATGCGTTTCTAGCCGCCAAACAAACCCCAAACGAATGCAAAGTCGCTTTATAACGAATTCGAACGATTGAGTTTTGCGCTCCATGTAGGCGATCCAGCTCGTATTATGAGATCAAAAAACCTTCACTCTATGCAAGTACACAAGAATCATGCATTTCTAGCCGCCAAACAAGCCCCAAACGAATGCAAAGTCGTTTCATAACGAAATCGCATATTTGAGTTTTGCACTCGCTGTAGGCGTTCCAGCTCGTATTATGAGATCAAAAGCCTTCGTTCTATGCAAATACACAAGATTCATGCGTTCCTAGGCGCCAAACAAGCCCCAAATGAATGCACAGTCGCTTCATAACGAAATCGAACGATTGAGTTTTGCGCTCGCTGTAGGCGTTCCAGCTCGTATTATGGGATCAAAAACTCTTCATTCTCTGCAAATACACAAGATTCATGCGTTTCTAGCCGCCAAACAAGACCCAAACGAATGCAAAGTCGCTTTATAAAGAAATCGAACGATTGAGTTTTGCGCTCACTGTAGGCGTTCCAGCTCGTATTATGGGATCAAAAACTCTTCATTCTATGCAAATACACAAGAATCATGCATTTCTAGCCGCCAAACAAGCCCCAAACGAATGCAAAGTCGTTTCATAACGCAATCGCATATTTGAGTTTTGCACTCGCTGTAGGCGTTCCAGCTCGTATTATGAGATCAAAAGCCTTCGTTCTATGCAAATACACAAGATTCATGCGTTCCTAGGCGCCAAACAAGCCCCAAATGAATGCACAGTCGCTTCATAACGAAATCGAACGATTGAGTTTTGCGCTCACTGTAGGCGTTCCAGCTCGTATTATGGGATCAAAAACTCTTCATTCTATGCAAATAAACAAGAATCATGCATTTCTAGCCGCCAAACAAGCCCCAAACGAATGCAAAGTCGTTTCATAACGAAATCGCATATTTGAGTTTTGCACTCGCTGTAGGCGTTCCAGCTCGTATTATGAGATCAAAAGCCTTCGTTCTATGCAAATACACAAGATTCATGCGTTCCTAGGCGCCAAACAAGCCCCAAATGAATGCACAGTCGCTTTATAACGAAATCGAACGATTGAGTTTTGCGCTCGCTGTAGGCGTTCCAGCTCGTATTATGGGATCAAAAACTCTTCATTCTCTGCAAATACACAAGATTCATGCGTTTCTAGCCGCCAAACAAGACCCAAACGAATGCAAAGTCGCTTTATAAAGAAATCGAACGATTGAGTTTTGCGCTCACTGTAGGCGTTCCAGCTCGTATTATGGGATCAAAAACTCTTCATTCTATGCAAATACACAAGAATCATGCATTTCTAGCCGCCAAACAAGACCCAAACGAATGCAAAGTCGCTTTATAACGAAATCGAACGCTTGAGTTTTGCGCTCGCTGTTGGCGTTCCAGCTCCTATTATGGGATCAAAAACTTTTCATTCTATGCGAATACACAAGATTCATGCGTTTCTAGCCGCCAAACAAACCCCAAACGAATGCAAAGTCGCTTTATAACGAATTCGAACGATTGAGTTTTGCGCGCCATGTAGGCGATCCAGCTCGTATTATGAGATCAAAAAACCTTCACTCTATGCAAGTACACAAGAATCATGCATTTCTAGCCGCCAAACAAGCCCCAAACGAATGCAAAGTCGTTTCATAACGAAATCGCATATTTGAGTTTTGCACTCGCTGTAGGCGTTCCAGCTCGTATTATGAGATCAAAAGCCTTCGTTCTATGCAAATACACAAGATTCATGCGTTCCTAGGCGCCAAACAAGCCCCAAATGAATGCACAGTCGCTTCATAACGAAATCGAACGATTGAGTTTTGCGCTCGCTGTAGGCGTTCCAGCTCGTATTATGGGATCAAAAACTCTTCATTCTCTGCAAATACACAAGATTCATGCGTTTCTAGCCGCCAAACAAGACCCAAACGAATGCAAAGTCGCTTTATAAAGAAATCGAACGATTGAGTTTTGCGCTCACTGTAGGCGTTCCAGCTCGTATTATGGGATCAAAAACTCTTCATTCTCTGCAAATACACAAGATTCATGCGTTTCTAGCCGCCAAACAAGCCCCAAACGAATGCAAAGTCGTTTCATAACGCAATCGCATATTTGAGTTTTGCACTCGCTGTAGGCGTTCCAGCTCGTATTATGAGATCAAAAGCCTTCGTTCTATGCAAATACACAAGATTCATGCGTTCCTAGGCGCCAAACAAGCCCCAAATGAATGCACAGTCGCTTCATAACGAAATCGAACGATTGAGTTTTGCGCTCACTGTAGGCGTTCCAGCTCGTATTATGGGATCAAAAACTCTTCATTCTATGCAAATAAACAAGAATCATGCATTTCTAGCCGCCAAACAAGCCCCAAACGAATGCAAAGTCGTTTTATAGCGAAATCGCATATTTGAGTTTTGCGCTCGCTGTTGGCGTTCCAGCTCGTATTATGAGTTCAAAAACCCTTCGTTCTATGCAAATACACAAGATTCATGCGTTTCTAGGCGCCAAACAAGCCCCAAATGAATGCACAGTCGCTTCATAATGAAATCGAACGATTGAGTTTTGCGCTCGCTGTAGGCGTTCCAGCTCGTATTATGGGATCAAAAACTCTTCATTCTCTGCAAATACATAAGATTCATGCGTTTCTAGCCGCCAAACAAGCCCCAAACGAATGCAAAGTCGCTTTATAACGAAATCGAACGATTGAGTTTTGCGCTCGCTGTAGGCGATCCAGCTCGTATTATGGGATCAAAAACTCTTCATTCTCTGCAAATGCACAAGATTCATGCGTTTCTAGCCGCCAAACAAGACCCAAACGAATGCAAAGTCGCTTTAGAACAAAATCGAACGATTGGGTTTTGCGCTCGCTGTAGGCGTTCCAGCTCGTATTATGGGATCAAAAACTCTTCACTCTATACAAATACGCAAGATTCATGCGATTCTAGCCGCCAAACAAGACCCAAACGAATGCAAAGTCGCTTTATAACGAAATCGAACGATTGAGTTTTGCGCTCGCTGTAGGCGTTCCAGCTCGTATTATGGGATCAAAAACTCTTCATTCTCTGCAAATACACAAGATTCATGCGTTTCTAGCCGCCAAACAAGACCCAAACGAATGCAAAGTCGCTTTATAAAGAAATCGAACGATTGAGATTTGCGCTCGATGTAGACGATCCAGCTCGTATTATGAGATCAAAAACCTTCATTCTATGCAAATACACAAGAATCATGCATTTCTAGCCGCCAAACAAGCCCCAAACGAATGCAAAGTCGTTTTATAAAGAAATCGCATATTTGAGTTTTGCGCTCGCTGTAGGCGTTCCAGCTCGTATTATGAGATCAAAAACCCTTCGTTCTATGCAAATACACAAGATTCATGCGTTTCTAGACGCCAAACAAGCCCCAAATGAATGCACAGTCGCTTCATAACGAAATCGAACGATTGAGTTTTGCGCTCGATGTAGGCGTTCCAGCTCCTATTATGGGATCAAAAACTCTTCATTCTATGCAAATACACAAGATTCATGCGTTTCTAGGCGCCAAACAAGCCCCAAATGAATGCAAAGTCGCTTCGTAACGAAATCGAACGATTGAGTTTTGCGCTCGATGTAGGCGTTCCAGCTCGTATTATGAGATGAAAACTCTTCATTCTATGCAAATACGCAAGATTCATGCGGTTCTAGCCGCCAAACAAGACCCAAACGAATGCAAAGTCGCTTTATAACGAAATCGAACGATTGAGTTTTGCGCTCGCTGTAGGCGTTACAGCTCGTATTATGGGATCAAAAACTCTTCATTCTATGCAAATACACAAGATTCATGCGTTTCTAGGCGCCAAACAAGCCCCAACTGAATGCAAAGTCGCTTCATAACGAAATCGAACGATTGAGTTTTGCGCTCAATGTAGGCGTTCCAGCTCGTATTATGAGATGAAAACTCTTCATTCTATGCAAATACGCAAGATTCATGCGTTTCTAGCCGCCAAACAAGACCCAAACGAATGCAAAGTCGCTTTATAACGAAATCGAACGATTGAGTTTTGCGCTCGCTGTAGGCGTTCCAGCTCGTATTATGAGATCAAAAACGCTTCATTCTATGCAAATACACAAGATTCATTCGTTTCTAGCCGCCAAACAAGCCCCAAACGAATACAAAGTCGCTTTATAATGAAATCGAACGATTGAACTTTGGGCTCGCTGTAGGAGTTCCAGCTCGTATTATGAGATCACAAACCCTTCATTCTATGCAATTACACAAGATTCGTGCGTTTCTAGGCGCCAAACAAGCCCCAAATGAATGCACAGTCGCTTCATATCGAAATCGAACGATTGAGTTTTGCGCTCGATGTAGGCGTTCCAGCTCGGATTATGAGATCAAGAACCCTTCATTCTATGCAAATACACAAGATTCATGCGTTTCTAGCCGCCAAACAAGACCCAAACGAATGCAAAGTCGCTTTATAACGAAATCGAACGATTGAGTTTTGCGCTCGCTGTAGGCGTTCCAGCTCGTATTATGGGATCAAAAACTCTTCATTCTCTGCAAATACACAAGATTCATGCGTTTCTAGCCGCCAAACAAGACCCAAACGAATGCAAAGTCGCTTTATAAAGAAATCGAACGATTGAGATTTGCGCTCGATGTAGACGATCCAGCTCGTATTATGAGATCAAAAACCTTCATTCTATGCAAATACACAAGAATCATGCATTTCTAGCCGCCAAACAAGCCCCAAACGAATGCAAAGTCGTTTTATAAAGAAATCGCATTTTTGAGTTTTGCGCTCGCTGTAGGCGTTCCAGCTCGTATTATGAGATCAAAAACCCTTCGTTCTATGCAAATACACAAGATTCATGCGTTTCTAGACGCCAAACAAGCCCCAAATGAATGCACAGTCGCTTCATAACGAAATCGAACGATTGAGTTTTGCGCTCGATGTAGGCGTTCCAGCTCCTATTATGGGATCAAAAACTCTTCATTCTATGCAAATACACAAGATTCATGCGTTTCTAGGCGCCAAACAAGCCCCAAATGAATGCAAAGTCGCTTCGTAACGAAATCGAACGATTGAGTTTTGCGCTCGATGTAGGCGTTCCAGCTCGTATTATGAGATGAAAACTCTTCATTCTATGCAAATACGCAAGATTCATGCGGTTCTAGCCGCCAAACAAGACCCAAACGAATGCAAAGTCGCTTTATAACGAAATCGAACGATTGAGTTTTGCGCTCGCTGTAGGCGTTACAGCTCGTATTATGGGATCAAAAACTCTTCATTCTATGCAAATACACAAGATTCATGCGTTTCTAGGCGCCAAACAAGCCCCAACTGAATGCAAAGTCGCTTCATAACGAAATCGAACGATTGAGTTTTGCGCTCAATGTAGGCGTTCCAGCTCGTATTATGAGATGAAAACTCTTCATTCTATGCAAATACGCAAGATTCATGCGTTTCTAGCCGCCAAACAAGACCCAAACGAATGCAAAGTCGCTTTATAACGAAATCGAACGATTGAGTTTTGCGCTCGCTGTAGGCGTTCCAGCTCGTATTATGAGATCAAAAACGCTTCATTCTATGCAAATACACAAGATTCATTCGTTTCTAGCCGCCAAACAAGCCCCAAACGAATACAAAGTCGCTTTATAATGAAATCGAACGATTGAACTTTGGGCTCGCTGTAGGAGTTCCAGCTCGTATTATGAGATCACAAACCCTTCATTCTATGCAATTACACAAGATTCGTGCGTTTCTAGGCGCCAAACAAGCCCCAAATGAATGCACAGTCGCTTCATATCGAAATCGAACGATTGAGTTTTGCGCTCACTGTAGGCGTTCCAGCTCGTATTATGGGATCAAAAACTCTTCATTCTATGCAAATAAACAAGAATCATGCATTTCTAGCCGCCAAACAAGCCCCAAACGAATGCAAAGTCGTTTTATAGCGAAATCGCATATTTGAGTTTTGCGCTCGCTGTTGGCGTTCCAGCTCGTATTATGAGTTCAAAAACCCTTCGTTCTATGAAAATACACAAGATTCATGCGTTTCTAGGCGCCAAACAAGCCCCAAATGAATGCACAGTCGCTTCATAATGAAATCGAACGATTGAGTTTTGCACTCGCTGTAGGCGTTCCAGCTCGTATTATGGGATCAAAAACTCTTCATTCTCTGCAAATACATAAGATTCATGCATTTCTAGCCGCCAAACAAGCCCCAAACGAATGCAAAGTCGCTTTATAACGAAATCGAACGATTGAGTTTTGCGCTCACTGAAGGCGTTCCAGCTCGTATTATGGGATCAAAAACTCTTCATTCTCTGCAAATACACAAGATTCATGCGTTTCTAGGCGCCAAACAAGCCCCAAATGAATGCAAAGTCGCTTCATAACGAAATCGAACGATTGAGTTTTGCGCTCGCTGTAGGCGATCCAGCTCGTATTATGGGATCAAAAACTCTTCATTCTCTGCAAATGCACAAGATTCATGCGTTTCTAGCCGCCAAACAAGACCCAAACGAATGCAAAGTCGCTTTATAACGAAATCGAGCGATTGAGTTTTGCGCTCGCGTAAGGCGTTCCAGCTCGTATTATGGGATCAAAAACTCTTCATTCTCTGCAAATACACAAGATTCATGCGTTTCTAGCCGCCAAACAAGCCCCAAACGAATGCAAAGTCGCTTCATAACGAAATCGAACGATTGAGTTTTGCGCTCGATGTAGGCGTTCCAGCTCGGATTATGAGATCAAGAACCCTTCATTCTATGCAAATACACAAGATTCATGCGTTTCTAGCCGCCAAACAAGCCCCAAACGAATGCAAAGTCGCTTCATAACGAAATCGAACGATTGTGTTTTACGCTCGATGTAGGAGTTCCAGCTCGTATTATGAGATCAAAAACCCTTCATTCTATGCCATTACACAAGATTCGTGCGTTTCTAGCCGCCAAACAAGACCCAAACGAATGCAAAGTCGCTTTAGAACAAAATCGAACGATTGGGTTTTGCGCTCGCTGTAGGCGTTCCAGCTCGTATTATGGGATCAAAAACTCTTCACTCTATACAAATACGCAAGATTCATGCGATTCTAGCCGCCAAACAAGACCCAAACGAATGCAAAGTCGCTTTATAACGAAATCGAACGATTGAGTTTTGCGCTCGCTGTAGGCGATCCAGCTCGTATTATGGGATCAAAAACTCTTCATTCTATGCAAATACACAAGATTCATGCGTTTCTAGACGCCAAACAAGCCCCAAATGAATGCACAGTCGCTTCATAACGAAATCGAACGATTGAGTTTTGCGCTCGATGTAGGCGTTCCAGCTCCTATTATGGGATCAAAAACTCTTCATTCTATGCAAATACACAAGATTCATGCGTTTCTAGGCGCCAAACAAGCCCCAAATGAATGCAAAGTCGCTTCGTAACGAAATCGAACGATTGAGTTTTGCGCTCGATGTAGGCGTTCCAGCTCGTATTATGAGATGAAAACTCTTCATTCTATGCAAATACGCAAGATTCATGCGGTTCTAGCCGCCAAACAAGACCCAAACGAATGCAAAGTCGCTTTATAACGAAATCGAACGATTGAGTTTTGCGCTCGCTGTAGGCGTTACAGCTCGTATTATGGGATCAAAAACTCTTCATTCTATGCAAATACACAAGATTCATGCGTTTCTAGGCGCCAAACAAGCCCCAACTGAATGCAAAGTCGCTTCATAACGAAATCGAACGATTGAGTTTTGCGCTCAATGTAGGCGTTCCAGCTCGTATTATGAGATGAAAACTCTTCATTCTATGCAAATACGCAAGATTCATGCGTTTCTAGCCGCCAAACAAGACCCAAACGAATGCAAAGTCGCTTTATAACGAAATCGAACGATTGAGTTTTGCGCTCGCTGTAGGCGTTCCAGCTCGTATTATGAGATCAAAAACTCTTCATTCTATGCAAATACACAAGATTCATTCGTTTCTAGCCGCCAAACAAGCCCCAAACGAATACAAAGTCGCTTTATAATGAAATCGAACGATTGAACTTTGGGCTCGCTGTAGGAGTTCCAGCTCGTATTATGAGATCACAAACCCTTCATTCTATGCAATTACACAAGATTCGTGCGTTTCTAGGCGCCAAACAAGCCCCAAATGAATGCACAGTCGCTTCATATCGAAATCGAACGATTGAGTTTTGCGCTCACTGTAGGCGTTCCAGCTCGTATTATGGGATCAAAAACTCTTCATTCTATGCAAATAAACAAGAATCATGCATTTCTAGCCGCCAAACAAGCCCCAAACGAATGCAAAGTCGTTTTATAGCGAAATCGCATATTTGAGTTTTGCGCTCGCTGTTGGCGTTCCAGCTCGTATTATGAGTTCAAAAACCCTTCGTTCTATGAAAATACACAAGATTCATGCGTTTCTAGGCGCCAAACAAGCCCCAAATGAATGCACAGTCGCTTCATAATGAAATCGAACGATTGAGTTTTGCGCTCGCTGTAGGCGTTCCAGCTCGTATTATGGGATCAAAAACTCTTCATTCTCTGCAAATACATAAGATTCATGCGTTTCTAGCCGCCAAACAAGCCCCAAACGAATGCAAAGTCGCTTTATAACGAAATCGAACGATTGAGTTTTGCGCTCACTGAAGGCGTTCCAGCTCGTATTATGGGATCAAAAACTCTTCATTCTCTGCAAATACACAAGATTCATGCGTTTCTAGGCGCCAAACAAGCCCCAAATGAATGCAAAGTCGCTTCATAACGAAATCGAACGATTGAGTTTTGCGCTCGCTGTAGGCGATCCAGCTCGTATTATGGGATCAAAAACTCTTCATTCTCTGCAAATGCACAAGATTCATGCGTTTCTAGCCGCCAAACAAGACCCAAACGAATGCAAAGTCGCTTTATAACGAAATCGAGCGATTGAGTTTTGCGCTCGCGTAAGGCGTTCCAGCTCGTATTATGGGATCAAAAACTCTTCATTCTCTGCAAATACACAAGATTCATGCGTTTCTAGCCGCCAAACAAGCCCCAAACGAATGCAAAGTCGCTTCATAACGAAATCGAACGATTGAGTTTTGCGCTCGATGTAGGCGTTCCAGCTCGGATTATGAGATCAAGAACCCTTCATTCTATGCAAATACACAAGATTCATGCGTTTCTAGCCGCCAAACAAGCCCCAAACGAATGCAAAGTCGCTTCATAACGAAATCGAACGATTGTGTTTTACGCTCGATGTAGGAGTTCCAGCTCGTATTATGAGATCAAAAACCCTTCATTCTATGCCATTACACAAGATTCGTGCGTTTCTAGCCGCCAAACAAGACCCAAACGAATGCAAAGTCGCTTTAGAACAAAATCGAACGATTGGGTTTTGCGCTCGCTGTAGGCGTTCCAGCTCGTATTATGGGATCAAAAACTCTTCACTCTATACAAATACGCAAGATTCATGCGATTCTAGCCGCCAAACAAGACCCAAACGAATGCAAAGTCGCTTTATAACGAAATCGAACGATTGAGTTTTGCGCTCGCTGTAGGCGATCCAGCTCGTATTATGGGATCAAAAACTCTTCATTCTCTGCAAATACACAAGATTCATGCGTTTCTAGCCGCCAAACAAGACCCAAACGAATGCAAAGTCGCTTTATAAAGAAATCGAACGATTGAGATTTGCGCTCGATGTAGACGATCCAGCTCGTATTATGAGATCAAAAACCTTCATTCTATGCAAATACACAAGAATCATGCATTTCTAGACGCCAAAAAAGCCCCAAACGAATGCAAAGTCGTTTTATAAAGAAATCGCATATTTGAGTTTTGCGCTCGCTGTAGGCGTTCCAGCTCGTATTATGAGATCAAAAACCCTTCGTTCTATGCAAATACACAAGATTCATGCGTTTCTAGACGCCAAACAAGCCCCAAATGAATGCACAGTCGCTTCATAACGAAATCGAACGATTGAGTTTTGCGCTCGATGTAGGCGTTCCAGCTCCTATTATGGGATCAAAAACTCTTCATTCTATGCAAATACACAAGATTCATGCGTTTCTAGGCGCCAAACAAGCCCCAAATGAATGTAAAGTCGCTTCGTAACGAAATCGAACGATTGAGTTTTGCGCTCGATGTAGGCGTTCCAGCTCGTATTATGAGATGAAAACTCTTCATTCTATGCAAATACGCAAGATTCATGCGTTTCTAGCCGCCAAACAAGACCCAAACGAATGCAAAGTCGCTTTATAACGAAATCGAACGATTGAGTTTTGCGCTCGCTGTAGGCGTTACAGCTCGTATTATGGGATCAAAAACTCTTCATTCTATGCAAATACACAAGATTCATGCGTTTCTAGGCGCCAAACAAGCCCCAAATGAATGCAAAGTCGCTTCATAACGAAATCGAACGATTGAGTTTTGCGCTCGCTGTAGGCGTTCCAGCTCGTATTATGGGATCAAAAACTCTTCATTCTCTGCAAATACACAAGATTCATGCGTTTCTAGCCGCCAAACAAGACCCAAACGAATGCAAAGTCGCTTTATAAAGAAATCGAACGATTGAGTTTTGCGCTCACTGTAGGCGTTCCAGCTCGTATTATGGGATCAAAAACTCTTCATTCTATGCAAATACACAAGAATCATGCATTTCTAGCCGCCAAACAAGCCCCAAACGAATGCAAAGTCGTTTCATAACGCAATCGCATATTTGAGTTTTGCACTCGCTGTAGGCGTTCCAGCTCGTATTATGAGATCAAAAGCCTTCGTTCTATGCAAATACACAAGATTCATGCGTTCCTAGGCGCCAAACAAGCCCCAAATGAATGCACAGTCGCTTCATAACGAAATCGAACGATTGAGTTTTGCGCTCGCTGTAGGCGTTCCAGCTCGTATTATGGGATCAAAAACTCTTCATTCTCTGCAAATACACAAGATTCATGCGTTTCTAGCCGCCAAACAAGACCCAAACGAATGCAAAGTCGCTTTATAAAGAAATCGAACGATTGAGTTTTGCGCTCACTGTAGGCGTTCCAGCTCGTATTATGGGATCAAAAACTCTTCATTCTATGCAAATACACAAGAATCATGCATTTCTAGCCGCCAAACAAGCCCCAAACGAATGCAAAGTCGTTTTATAGCGAAATCGCATATTTGAGTTTTGCGCTCGCTGTTGGCGTTCCAGCTCGTATTATGAGTTCAAAAACCCTTCGTTCTATGCAAATACACAAGATTCATGCGTTTCTAGGCGCCAAACAAGCCCCAAATGAATGCACAGTCGCTTCATAACGAAATCGAACGATTGAGTTTTGCGCTCGCTGTAGGCGTTCCAGCTCGTATTATGGGATCAAAAACTCTTCATTCTATGCAAATACACAAGATTCATGCGTTTCTAGGCGCCAAACAAGCCCCAAATGAATGCAAAGTCGCTTCGTAACGAAATCGAACGATTGAGTTTTGCGCTCGATGTAGGCGTTCCAGCTCGTATTATGAGATGAAAACTCTTCATTCTATGCAAATACGCAAGATTCATGCGTTTCTAGCCGCCAAACAAGACCCAAACGAATGCAAAGTCGCTTTATAACGAAATCGAACGATTGAGTTTTGCGCTCGCTGTAGGCGTTACAGCTCGTATTATGGGATCAAAAACTCTTCATTCTATGCAAATACACAAGATTCATGCGTTTCTAGGCGCCAAACAAGCCCCAAATGAATGCAAAGTCGCTTTATAACGAAATCGAACGATTGAGTTTTGCGCTCGCTGTAGGCGTTCCAGCTCGTATTATGGGATCAAAAACTCTTCATTCTCTGCAAATACACAAGATTCATGCGTTTCTAGCCGCCAAACAAGCCCCAAACGAATGCAAAGTCGCTTCATAACGAAATCGAACGATTGAGTTTTGCGCTCGATGTAGGCGTTCCAGCTCGGATTATGAGATCAAGAACCCTTCATTCTATGCAAATACACAAGATTCATGCGTTTCTAGCCGCCAAACAAGCCCCAAACGAATGCAAAGTCGCTTCATAACGAAATCGAACGATTGTGTTTTACGCTCGATGTAGGAGTTCCAGCTCGTATTATGAGATCAAAAACCCTTCATTCTATGCCATTACACAAGATTCGTGCGTTTCTAGCCGCCAAACAAGACCCAAACGAATGCAAAGTCGCTTTAGAACAAAATCGAACGATTGGGTTTTGCGCTCGCTGTAGGCGTTCCAGCTCGTATTATGGGATCAAAAACTCTTCACTCTATACAAATACGCAAGATTCATGCGATTCTAGCCGCCAAACAAGACCCAAACGAATGCAAAGTCGCTTTATAACGAAATCGAACGATTGAGTTTTGCGCTCGCTGTAGGCGTTCCAGCTCGTATTATGGGATCAAAAACTCTTCATTCTCTGCAAATACACAAGATTCATGCGTTTCTAGCCGCCAAACAAGACCCAAACGAATGCAAAGTCGCTTTATAAAGAAATCGAACGATTGAGATTTGCGCTCGATGTAGACGATCCAGCTCGTATTATGAGATCAAAAACCTTCATTCTATGCAAATACACAAGAATCATGCATTTCTAGCCGCCAAACAAGCCCCAAACGAATGCAAAGTCGTTTTATAAAGAAATCGCATATTTGAGTTTTGCGCTCGCTGTAGGCGTTCCAGCTCGTATTATGAGATCAAAAACCCTTCGTTCTATGCAAATACACAAGATTCATGCGTTTCTAGACGCCAAACAAGCCCCAAATGAATGCACAGTCGCTTCATAACGAAATCGAACGATTGAGTTTTGCGCTCGATGTAGGCGTTCCTGCTCGTATTATGAGATCAAAAACTCTTCATTCTATGCAAATACACAAGATTCATGCGTTTCTAGGCGCCAAACAAGCCCCAAATGAATGCAAAGTCGCTTCATAACGAAATCGAACGATTGAGTTTTGCGCTCCATGTAGGCGTTCCAGCTCGTATTATGAGATCAAAAACCCTTCATTCTATGCAATTACACAAGATTCGTGCGTTTCTAGCCGCCAAACAAACCCCAAACGAATGCAAAGTCGCTTTATAACGAAATCGAATATTTGAGTTTTGCGCTCGCTGTAGGCGTTCCAGCTCCTATTATGGGATCAAAAACTCTTCATTCTATGCAAATACACAAGATTCATGCGTTTCTAGGCGCCAAACAAGCCCCAAATGAATGCAAAGTCGCTTCGTAACGAAATCGAACGATTGAGTTTTGCGCTCGATGTAGACGTTCCAGCTCGTATTATGAGATGAAAACTCTTCATTCTATGCAAATACGCAAGATTCATGCGTTTCTAGCCGCCAAACAAGACCCAAACGAATGCAAAGTCGCTTTATAACGAAATCGAACGATTGAGTTTTGCGCTCGCTGTAAGCGTTACAGCTCCTATTATGGGATCAAAAGCTTTTCATTCTATGCGAATACACAAGATTCATGCGTTTCTAGCCGCCAAACAAACCCCAAACGAATGCAAAGTCGCTTTATAACGAATTCGAACGATTGAGTTTTGCGCTCCATGTAGGCGATCCAGCTCGTATTATGAGATCAAAAAACCTTCATTCTATGCAAGTACACGAGAATCATGCATTTCTAGCCGCCAAACAAGCCCCAAACGAATGCAAAGTCGTTTCATAACGCAATCGCATATTTGAGTTTTGCACTCGCTGTAGGCGTTCCAGCTCGTATTATGAGATCAAAAGCCTTCGTTCTATGCAAATACACAAGATTCATGCGTTTCTAGGCGCCAAACAAGCCCCAAATGATTGCACAGTCACTTCATAACGAAATCGAACGATTGAGTTTTGCGCTCGCTGTAGGCGTTCCAGCTCGTATTATGGGATCAAAAACTCTTCATTCTCTGCAAATACACAAGATTCATGCGTTTCTAGCCGCCAAACAAGACCCAAACGAATGCAAACTCGCTTTATAACGAAATCGAACGATTGAGTTTTGCGCTCGCTGTAGGCATTCCAGCTCGTATTATGGGATCAAAAACTCTTCATTCTCTGCAAATACACAAGATTCATGCGTTTCTGGGCGCCAAACAAGCCCCAAATGAATGCAAAGTCGCTTCATAACGTAATCGAACGATTGAGTTTTGCGCTCGCTGTTGGCGTTCCAGCTCGTATTATGAGTTCAAAAACCCTTCGTTCTATGCAAATACACAAGATTCATGCGTTTCTAGGCGCCAAACAAGCCCCAAATGATTGCACAGTCACTTCATAACGAAATCGAACGATTGCGTATTGCGCTCGCTGTAGGCGTTCCAGCTCGTATTATGGGATCAAAAACTCTTCATTCTCTGCAAATACACAAGATTCATGCGTTTCTAGCCGCCAAACAAGACCCAAACGAATGCAAAGTCGCTTTATAACGAAATCGAACGATTGAGTTTTGCGCTCGCTGTAGGCATTCCAGCTCGTATTATGGGATCAAAAACTCTTCATTCTCTGCAAATACACAAGATTCATGCGTTTCTGGGCGCCAAACAAGCCCCAAATGAATGCAAAGTCGCTTCATAACGAAATCGAACGATTGAGTTTTGCGCTCGCTGTAGGCGTTCCAGCTCGTATTATGGGATCAAAAACTCTTCATTCTATGCAAATACACAAGATTCATGCGTTTCTAGCCGCCAAACAAGCCCCAAACGAATGCAAAGTCGTTTTATAGCGAAATCGCATATTTGAGTTTTGCGCTCGCTGTTGGCGTTCCAGCTCGTATTATGAGTTCAAAAACCCTTCGTTCTATGCAAATACACAAGATTCATGCGTTTCTAGGCGCCAAACAAGCCCCAAATGATTGCACAGTCACTTCATAACGAAATCGAACGATTGAGTTTTGCGCTCGCTGTAGGCGTTCCAGCTCGTATTATGGGATCAAAAACTCTTCATTCTCTGCAAATACACAAGATTCATGCGTTTCTAGCCGCCAAACAAGACCCAAACGAATGCAAAGTCGCTTTATAACGAAATCGAACGATTGAGTTTTGCGCTCGCTGTAGGCATTCCAGCTCGTATTATGGGATCAAAAACTCTTCATTCTCTGCAAATACACAAGATTCATGCGTTTCTGGGCGCCAAACAAGCCCCAAATGAATGCAAAGTCGCTTCATAACGAAATCGAACGATTGAGTTTTGCGCTCGCTGTAGGCGTTCCAGCTCGTATTATGGGATCAAAAACTCTTCATTCTCTGCAAATACACAAGATTCATGCGTTTCTAGCCGCCAAACAAGACCCAAACGAATGCAAAGTCGCTTTATAACGAAATCGAACGATTGAGTTTTGCGCTCGCTGTAGGCGTTCCAGATCGTATTATGGGATCAAAAACTCTTCATTCTATGCAAATACGCAAGATTCATGCGTTTCTAGCCGCCAAACAAGACCCAAACGAATGCAAAGTCGCTTTATAACGAAATCGAACTATTGAGTTTTGCGCTCGCTGTAGGCGTTCCAGCTCCTATTATGGGATCAAAAACTCTTCATTCTATGCGAATACACAAGATTCATGCGTTTCTAGCCGCCAAACAAACCCCAAACGAATGCAAAGTCGCTTTATAACGAATTCGAACGATTGAGTTTTGCGCTCCATGTAGGCGATCCAGCTCGTATTATGAGATCAAAAATCCTTCATTCTATGCAAGTACACAAGATTCATGCGTTCCTAGGCGCCAAACAAGCCCCAAATGAATGCACAGTCGCTTCATAACGAAATCGAACGATTGAGTTTTGCGCTCGCTGTAGGCGTTCCAGCTCGTATTATGGGATCAAAAACTCTTCATTCTCTGCAAATACACAAGATTCATGCGTTTCAAGCCGCCAAACAAGACCCAAACGAATGCAAAGTCGCTTTATAAAGAAATCGAACGATTGAGTTTTGCGCTCACTGTAGGCGTTCCAGCTCGTATTATGGGATCAAAAACTCTTCATTCTATGCAAATACACAAGAATCATGCATTTCTAGCCGCCAAACAAGCCCCAAACGAATGCAAAGTCGTTTTATAGCGAAATCGCATATTTGAGTTTTGCGCTCGCTGTTGGCGTTCCAGCTCGTATTATGAGTTCAAAAACCCTTCGGTCTATGCAAATACACAAGATTCATGCGTTTCTAGGCGCCAAACAAGCCTCAAATGAATGCACAGTCGCTTCATAACGAAATCGAACGATTGAGTTTTGCGCTCGCTGTAGGCGTTCCAGCTCGTATTATGGGATCAAAAACTCTTCATTCTCTGCAAATACACAAGATTCATGCGTTTCTAGCCGCCAAACAAGACCCAAACGAATGCAAAGTCGCTTTATAAAGAAATCGAACGATTGAGTTTTGCGCTCACTGTAGGCGTTCCAGCTCGTATTATGGGATCAAAAACTCTTCGTTCTATGCAAATACACAAGAATCATGCCTTTCTAGCCGCCAAACAAGCCCCAAACGAATGCAAAGTCGTTTTATAGCGAAATCGCATATTTGAGTTTTGCGCTCGCTGTTGGCGTTCCAGCTCGTATTATGAGTTCAAAAACCCTTCGTTCTATGCAAATACACAAGATTCATGCGTTTCTAGGCGCCAAACAAGCCCCAAATGAATGCACAGTCGCTTCATAACGAAATCGAACGATTGAGTTTTGCGCTCGCTGTAGGCGTTCCAGCTCGTATTATGGGATCAAAAACTCTTCATTCTCTGCAAATACACAAGATTCATGCGTTTCTAGCCGCCAAACAAGACCCAAACGAATGCAAAGTCGCTTTATAACGAAATCGAACGATTGAGTTTTGCGCTCGCTGTAGGCGTTCCAGCTCGTATTATGGGATCAAAAACTCTTCATTCTCTGCAATTACACAAGATTCATGCGTTTCTAGGCGCCAAACAAGCCCCAAATGAATGCAAAGTCGCTTCATAACGAAATCGAACGATTGAGTTTTGCGATCGCTGTAGGCGTTCCAGCTCGTATTATGGGATCAAAAACTCTTCATTCTCTGCAAATACACAAGATTCATGCGTTTCTAGCCGCCAAACAAGACCCAAACGAATGCAAAGTCGCTTTATAACGAAATCGAACGATTGAGTTTTGCGCTCGCTGTAGGCGTTCCAGCTCGTATTATGGGATCAAAAACTCTTCATTCTCTGCAAATACACAAGATTCATGCGTTTCTAGGCGCCAAACAAGCCCCAAATGAATGCAAAGTCGCTTCATAACGAAATCGAACGATTGGGTTTTGCGCTCGATGTAGGCGTTCCAGCTCGTATTATGAGATCAAAAACCTTTCATTCTATGCAACTACACAAGATTCGTGCGTTTCTAGCCGCCAAACAAGCCGCAAATGAATGCAAAGTCGCTTCATAACGAAATCGAACGATTGAGTTTTGCGCTCGATATAGGCGTTCCAGCTCGTATTATGAGATCAAAAAACCTTCGTTCTATGCAAATACACAAGATTCATGCGTTCCTAGTCGCCAAACAAGCCCCAAATGAATGCACAGTCGCTTCATAACGAAATCGAACGATTGAGTTTTGCGCTCGCTGTAGGCGTTCCAGCTCGTATTATGGGATCAAAAACTCTTCATTCTCTGCAAATACACAAGATTCATGCGTTTCTAGCCGCCAAACAAGACCCAAACGAATGCAAAGTCGCTTTATAAAGAAATCGAACGATTGAGTTTTGCGCTCACTGTAGGCGTTCCAGCTCGTATTATGGGATCAAAAACTCTTCATTCTATGCAAATACACAAGAATCATGCATTTCTAGCCGCAAAACAAGCCCCAAACGAATGCAAAGTCGTTTTATAGCGAAATCGCATATTTGAGTTTTGCGCTCGCTGTTGGCGTCCCAGCTCGTATTATGAGTTCAAAAACCCTTCGTTCTATGCAAATACACAAGATTCATGCGTTTCTAGGCGCCAAACAAGCCCCAAATGAATGCACAGTCGCTTCATAACGAAATCGAACGATTGAGTTTTGCGCTCGCTGTAGGCGTTCCAGCTCGTATTATGGGATCAAAAACTCTTCATTCTCTGCAAATACACAAGATTCATGCGTTTCTAGCCGCCAAACAAGACCCAAACGAATGCAAAGTCGCTTTATAAAGAAATCGAACGATTGAGTTTTGCGCTCACTGAAGGCGTTCCAGCTCGTATTATGGGATCAAAAACTCTTCATTCTCTGCAAATACACAAGATTCATGCGTTTCTAGGCGCCAAACAAGCCCCAAATGAATGCAAAGTCGCTTCATAACGAAATCGAACGATTGAGTTTTGCGCTCGCTGTAGGCGATCCAGCTCGTATTATGGGATCAAAAACTCTTCATTCTCTGCAAATGCACAAGATTCATGCGTTTCTAGCCGCCAAACAAGACCCAAACGAATGCAAAGTCGCTTTATAACGAAATCGAACGATTGAGTTTTGCGCTCGATGTAGGCGTTCCAGCTCGGATTATGAGATCAAGAACCCTTCATTCTATGCCATTACACAAGATTCGTGCGTTTCTAGCCGCCAAACAAACCCCAAACGAATGCAAAGTCGCTTTATAACGAAATCGAATATTTGAGTTTTGCGCTCGCTGTAGGCGTTCCAGCTCCTATTATGGGATCAAAAACTCTTCATTCTATGCAAATACACAAGAATCATGCATTTCTAGCCGCCAAACAAGCCCCAAACGAATGCAAAGTCGTTTTATAACGAAATCGCATATTTGAGTTTTGCGCTCGCTGTAGGCGTTCCAGCTCGTATTATGAGATCAAAAACACTTCATTCTATGCAAATACACAAGATTCATGCGTTGCTAGGCGCCAAACAAGGTCCAAATGAATGCACAGTCGCTTCATAACGAAATCGAACGATTGAGTTTTGCGCTCGATGTAGGCGTTCCAGCTCGTATTATGAGATCAAAAACTCTTCATTCTATGCAAATACGCAAGATTCATGCGTTTCTAGCCGCCAAACAAGACCCAAACGAATGCAAAGTCGCTTTAGAACAAAATCGAACGATTGGGTTTTGCGCTCGCTGTAGGCGTTCCAGCTCGTATTATGGGATCAAAAACTCTTCACTCTATACAAATACGCAAGATTCATGCGATTCTAGCCGCCAAACAAGACCCAAACGAATGCAAAGTCGCTTTATAACGAAATCGAACGATTGAGTTTTGCGCTCGCTGTAGGCGTTCCAGCTCGTATTATGGGATCAAAAACTCTTCATTCTCTGCAAATACACAAGATTCATGCGTTTCTAGCCGCCAAACAAGACCCAAACGAATGTAAAGTCGCTTTATAAAGAAATCGAACGATTGAGATTTGCGCTCGATGTAGACGATCCAGCTCGTATTATGAGATCAAAAACCTTCATTCTATGCAAATACACAAGAATCATGCATTTCGAGCCGCCAAACAAGCCCCAAACGAATGCAAAGTCGTTTTATAAAGAAATCGCATATTTGAGTTTTGCGCTCGCTGTAGGCGTTCCAGCTCGTATTATGAGATCAAAAACCCTTCGTTCTATGCCAATACACAAGATTCATGCGTTTCTAGGCGCCAAACAAGCCCCAAATGAATGCACAGTCGCTTCATAACGAAATCGAACGATTGAGTTTTGCGCTCGATGTAGGCGTTCCAGCTCGTATTATGAGATCAAAAACTCTTCATTCTATGCAAATACACAAGATTCATGCGTTTCTGGGCGCCAAACAAGCCCCAAATGAATGCAAAGTCGCTTCATAACGAAATCGAACGATTGAGTTTTGCGCTCAATGTAGGCGTTCCAGCTCGTATTATGAGATCAAAAACCCTTCATTCTATGCAATTACACAAGATTCGTGCGTTTCTAGCCGCCAAACAAACCCCAAACGAATGCAAAGTCGCTTTATAACGAAATCGAATATTTGAGTTTTGCGCTCGCTGTAGGCGTTCCAGCTCCTATTATGCGATCAAAAACTCTTCATTCTATGGAAATACACAAGATTCATGCGTTTCTAGGCGCCAAACAAGCCCCAAATGAATGCAAAGTCGCTTCGTAACGAAATCGAACGATTGAGTTTTGCGCTCGATGTAGGCGTTCCAGCTCGTATTATGAGATGAAAACTCTTCATTCTATGCAAATACGCAAGATTCATGCGTTTCTAGCCGCCAAACAAGACCCAAACGAATGTAAAGTCGCTTTATAACGAAATCGAACGATTGAGTTTTGCGCTCGCTGTAAGCGTTACAGCTCCTATTATGGGATCAAAAGCTTTTCATTCTATGCGAATACACAAGATTCATGCGTTTCTAGCCGCCAAACAAACCCCAAACGAATGCAAAGTCGCTTTATAACGAATTCGAACGATTGAGTTTTGCGCTCCATGTAGGCGATCCAGCTCGTATTATGAGATCAAAAAACCTTCATTCTATGCAAGTACACAAGAATCATGCATTTCTAGCCGCCAAACAAGCCCCAAACGAATGCAAAGTCGTTTCATAACGCAATCGCATATTTGAGTTTTGCACTCGCTGTAGGCGTTCCAGCTCGTATTATGAGATCAAAAGCCTTCGTTCTATGCAAATACACAAGATTCATGCGTTCCTAGGCGCCAAACAAGCCCCAAATGAATGCACAGTCGCTTCATAACGAAATCGAACGATTGAGTTTTGCGCTCGCTGTAGGCGTTCCAGCTCGTATTATGGGATCAAAAACTCTTCATTCTCTGCAAATACACAAGATTCATGCGTTTCTAGCCGCCAAACAAGACCCAAACGAATGCAAAGTCGCTTTATAAAGAAATCGAACGATTGAGTTTTGCGCTCACTGTAGGCGTTCCAGCTCGTATTATGGGATCAAAAACTCTTCATTCTATGCAAATACACAAGAATCATGCATTTCTAGCCGCCAAACAAGCCCCAAACGAATGCAAAGTCGTTTTATAGCGAAATCGCATATTTGAGTTTTGCGCTCGCTGTTGGCGTTCCAGCTCGTATTATGAGTTCAAAAACCCTTCGTTCTATGCAAATACACAAGATTCATGCGTTTCTAGGCGCCAAACAAGCCCCAAATGAATGCACAGTCGCTTCATAACGAAATCGAACGATTGAGTTTTGCGCTCGCTGTAGGCGTTCCAGCTCCTATTATGGGATCAAAAACTCTTCATTCTATGCAAATACACAAGATTCATGCGTTTCTAGGCGCCAAACAAGCCCCAAATGAATGCAAAGCCGCGTCATAACGAAATCGAACGATTGATTTTTGCGCTCGATGTAGGCGTTCCAGCTCGTATTATGAGATGAAAACTCTTCATTCTATGCAAATACGCAAGATTCATGCGTTTCTAGCCGCCAAACAAGACCCAAACGAATGCAAAGTCGCTTTATAACGAAATCGAACGATTGAGTTTTGCGCTCGCTGTAGGCGTTACAGCTCCTATTATGGGATCAAAAACTTTTCATTCTATGCGAATACACAAGATTCATGCGTTTCTAGCCGCCAAACAAACCCCAAACGAATGCAAAGTCGCTTTATAACGAATTCGAACGATTGAGTTTTGCGCTCCATGTAGGCGATCCAGCTCGTATTATGAGATCAAAAAACCTTCATTCTATGCAAGTACACAAGAATCATGCATTTCTAGCCGCCAAACAAGCCCCAAACGAATGCAAAGTCGTTTCATAACGAAATCGCATATTTGAGTTTTGCACTCGCTGTAGGCGTTCCAGCTCGTATTATGAGATCAAAAGCCTTCGTTCTATGCAAATACACAAGATTCATGCGTTCCTAGGCGCCAAACAAGCCCCAAATGAATGCACAGTCGCTTCATAACGAAATCGAACGATTGAGTTTTGCGCTCGCTGTAGGCGTTCCAGCCCGTATTATGGGATCAAAAACTCTTCATTCTCTGCAAATACACAAGATTCATGCGTTTCTAGCCGCCAAACAAGACCCAAACGAATGCAAAGTCGCTTTATAAAGAAATCGAATGATTGAGTTTTGCGCTCACTGTAGGCGTTCCAGCTCGTATTATGGGATCAAAAACTCTTCATTCTATGCAAATACACAAGAATCATGCCTTTCTAGCCGCCAAACAAGCCCCAAACAAATGCAAAGTCGTTTTATAGCGAAATCGCATATTTGAGTTTTGCGCTCATTGTTGGCGTTCCAGCTCGTATTATGAGTTCAAAAACCCTTCGTTCTATGCAAATACACAAGATTCATGCGTTTCTAGGCGCCAAACACGCCCCAAATGAATGCACAGTCGCTTCATAACGAAATCGAACGATTGAGTTTTGCGCTCGCTGTAGGCGTTCCAGCTCGTATTATGGGATCAAAGACTCTTCATTCTCTGCAAATACACAAGATTCATGCGTTTCTAGCCGCCAATCAAGACCCAAACGAATGCAAAGTCGCTTTATAAAGAAATCGAACGATTGAGTTTTGCGCTCGCTGTAGGCGTTCCAGCTCGTATTATGGGATCAAAAACTCTTCATTCTATGCAAATACACAAGAATCATGCCTTTCTAGCCGCCAAACAAGCCCCAAACGAATGCAAAGTCGTTTTATAGCGAAATCGCATATTTGAGTTTTGCGCTCGCTGTTGGCGTTCCAGCTCGAATTATGAGTTCAAAAACCCTTCGTTCTATGCAAATACACTAGATTCATGCGTTTCTAGGCGCCAAACAAGCCCCAAATGAATGCACAGTCTCTTCATAACGAAATCGAACGATTGAGTTTTGCGCTCGCTGTAGGCGTTCCAGCTCGTATTATTTGATCAAAAACTCTTCATTCTATGCAAATACACAAGATTCATGCGTTTCTAGCCGCCAAACAAGACCCAAACGAATGCAAAGTCGCTTTATAACGAAATCGAACGATTGAGTTTTGCGCTCGCTGTAGGCGTTCCAGCTCGTATTATGGGATCAAAAACTCTTCATTCTCTGCAAATACACAAGATTCATGCGTTTCTAGCCGCCAAACAAGACCCAAACGAATGCAAAGTCGCTTTATAAAGAAATCGAACGATTGAGTTTTGCGCTCACTGTAGGCGTTCCAGCTCGTATTATGGGATCAAAAACTCTTCATTCTATGCAAATACACAAGAATCATGCATTTCTAGCCGCCAAACAAGCCCCAAACGAATGCAAAGTCGTTTTATAGCGAAATCGCATATTTGAGTTTTGCGCTCGCTGTTGGCGTTCCAGCTCGTATTATGAGTTCAAAAACCCTTCGTTCTATGCAAATACACAAGATTCATGCGTTTCTAGGCGCCAAACAAGCCCCAAATGAATGCACAGTCGCTTCATAACGAAATCGAACGATTGAGTTTTGCGCTCGCTGTAGGCGTTCCAGCTCGTATTATGGGATCAAAAACTCTTCATTCTCTGCAAATACACAAGATTCATGCGTTTCTAGCCGCCAAACAAGACCCAAACGAATGTAAAGTCGCTTTATAAAGAAATCGAACGATTGAGTTTTGCGCTCACTGTAGGCGTTCCAGCTCGTATTATGGGATCAAAAACTCTTCATTCTATGCAAATACACAAGAATCATGCCTTTCTAGCCGCCAAACAAGCCCCAAACGAATGCAAAGTCGTTTTATAGCGAAATCGCATATTTGAGTTTTGCGCTCGCTGTTGGCGTTCCAGCTCGTATTATGAGTTCAAAAACCCTTCGTTCTATGCAAATACACAAGATTCATGCGTTTCTAGGCGCCAAACAAGCCCCAAATGATTGCACAGTCTCTTCATAACGAAATCGAACGATTGAGTTTTGCGCTCGCTGTAGGCGTTCCAGCTCGTATTATGGGATCAAAAACTCTTCATTCTCTGCAAATACACAAGATTCATGCGTTTCTAGCCGCCAAACAAGACCCAAACGAATGCAAAGTCGCTTTATAACGAAATCGAACGATTGAGTTTTGCGCTCGCTGTAGGCATTCCAGCTCGTATTATGGGATCAAAAACTCTTCATTCTCTGCAAATACACAAGATTCATGCGTCTCTGGGCGCCAAACAAGCCCCAAATGAATGCAAAGTCGCTTCATAACGAAATCGAACGATTGAGTTTTGCGCTCGCTGTAGGCGTTCCAGCTCGTATTATGGGATCAAAAACTCTTCATTCTATGCAAATACACAAGAATCATGCCTTTCTAGCCGCCAAACAAGCCCCAAACGAATGCAAAGTCGTTTTATAGCGAAATCGCATATTTGAGTTTTGCGCTCGCTGTTGGCGTTCCAGCTCGTATTATGAGTTCAAAAACCCTTCGTTCTATGCAAATACGCAAGATTCATGCGTTTCTAGGCGCCAAACAAGCCCCAAATGATTGCACAGTCACTTCATAACGAAATCGAACGATTGAGTTTTGCGCTCGCTGTAGGCGTTCCAGCTCGTATTATGGGATCAAAAACTCTTCATTCTCTGCAAATACACAAGATTCATGCGTTTCTAGCCGCCAAACAAGACCCAAATGAATGCAAAGTCGCTTTATAACGAAATCGAACGATTGAGTTTTGCGCTCGCTGTAGGCATTCCAGCTCGTATTATGGGATCAAAAACTCTTCATTCTCTGCAAATACACAAGATTCATGCGTTTCTGGGCGCCAAACAAGCCCCAAATGAATGCAAAGTCGCTTCATAACGAAATCGAACGATTGAGTTTTGCGCTCGCTGTAGGCGTTCCAGCTCGTATTATGGGATCAAAAACTCTTCATTCTCTGCAAATACACAAGATTCATGCGTTTCTAGCCGCCAAACAAGACCCAAACGAATGCAAAGTCGCTTTATAACGAAATCGAACGATTGAGTTTTGCGCTCGCTGTAGGCGTTCCAGATCGTATTATGGGATCAAAAACTCTTCATTCTATGCAAATACGCAAGATACATGCGTTTCTAGCCGCCAAACAAGACCCAAACGAATGCAAAGTCGCTTTATAACGAAATCGAACTATTGAGTTTTGCGCTCGCTGTAGGCGTTCCAGCTCCTATTATGGAATCAAAAACTTTTCATTCTATGCGAATACACAAGATTCATGCGTTTCTAGCCGCCAAACAAACCCCAAACGAATGCAAAGTCGCTTTATAACGAATTCGAACGATTGAGTTTTGCGCTCCATGTAGGCGATCCAGCTCGTATTATGAGATCAAAAAACCTTCATTCTATGCAAGTACACAAGATTCATGCGCTCCTAGGCGCCAAACAAGCCCCAAATGAATGCACAGTCGCTTCATAACGAAATCGAACGATTGAGTTTTGCGCTCGCTGTAGGCGTTCCAGCTCGTATTATGGGATCAAAAACTCTTCATTCTCTGCAAATACACAAGATTCATGCGTTTCTAGCCGCCAAACAAGACCCAAACGAATGCAAAGTCGCTTTATAAAGAAATCGAACGATTGAGTTTTGCGCTCACTGTAGGCGTTCCAGCTCGTATTATGGGATCAAAAACTCTTCATTCTATGCAAATACACAAGAATCATGCATTTCTAGCCGCCAAACAAGACCCAAACGAATGCAAAGTCGTTTTATAGCGAAATCGCATATTTGAGTTTTGCGCTCGCTGTTGGCGTTCCAGCTCGTATTATGAGTTCAAAAACCCTTCGTTCTATGCAAATACACAAGATTCATGCGTTTCTAGGCGCCAAACAAGCCCCAAATGAATGCACAGTCGCTTCATAACGAAATCGAACGATTGAGTTTTGCGCTCGCTGTAGGCGTTCCAGCTCGTATTATGGGATCAAAAACTCTTCATTCTCTGCAAATACACAAGATTCATGCGTTTCTAGCCGCCAAACAAGACCCAAACGAATGCAAAGTCGCTTTATAACGAAATCGAACGATTGAGTTTTGCGCTCGCTGTAGGCGTTCCAGCTCCTATTATGGGATCAAAAACTTTTCATTCTATGCGAATACACAACATTCATGCGTTTCTAGCCGCCAAACAAACCCCAAACGAATGCAAAGTCGCTTTATAACGAATTCGAACGATTGAGTTTTGCGCTCCATGTAGGCGATCCAGCTCGTATTATGAGATCAAAAAACCTTCATTCTATGCAAGTACACAAGAATCATGCATTTCTAGCCGCCAAACAAGCCCCAAACGAATGCAAAGTCGTTTCATAACGAAATCGCATATTTGAGTTTTGCACTCGCTGTAGGCGTTCCAGCTCGTATTATGAGATCAAAAGCCTTCGTTCTATGCAAATACACAAGATTCATGCGTTCCTAGGCGCCAAACAAGCCCCAAATGAATGCACAGTCGCTTCATAACGAAATCGAACGATTGAGTTTTGCGCTCGCTGTAGGCGTTCCAGCTCGTATTATGGGATCAAAAACTCTTCATTCTCTGCAAATACACAAGATTCATGCGTTTCTAGCCGCCAAACAAGACCCAAACGAATGCAAAGTCGCTTTATAAAGAAATCGAACGATTGAGTTTTGCGCTCACTGTAGGCGTTCCAGCTCGTATTATGGGATCAAAAACTCTTCATTCTATGCAAATACACAAGAATCATGCATTTCTAGCCGCCAAACAAGCCCCAAACGAATGCAAAGTCGTTTTATAGCGAAATCGCATATTTGCGTTTTGCGCTCGCTGTTGGCGTTCCAGCTCGTATTATGAGTTCAAAAACCCTTCGTTCTATGCAAATACACAAGATTCATGCGTTTCTAGGCGCCAAACAAGCCCCAAATGAATGCACAGTCGCTTCATAACGAAATCGAACGATTGAGTTTTGCGCTCGCTGTAGGCGTTCCAGCTCCTATTATGGGATCAAAAACTTTTCATTCTATGCGAATACACAAGATTCATGCGTTTCTAGCCGCCAAACAAACCCCAAACGAATGCAAAGCCGCTTTATAACGAATTCGAACGATTGAGTTTTGCGCTCCATGTAGGCGATCCAGCTCGTATTATGAGATCAAAAAACCTTCATTCTATGCAAGTACACAAGAATCATGCATTTCTAGCCGCCAAACAAGCCCCAAACGAATGCAAAGTCGTTTCATAACGAAATCGCATATTTGAGTTTTGCACTCGCTGTAGGCGTTCCAGCTCGTATTATGAGATCAAAAGCCTTCGTTCTATGCAAATACACAAGATTCATGCGTTCATAGGCGCCAAACAAGCCCCAAATGAATGCACAGTCGCTTTATAACGAAATCGAACGATTGAGTTTTGCGCTCGCTGTAGGCGTTCCAGCTCGTATTATGGGATCAAAAACTCTTCATTCTCTGCAAATACACAAGATTCATGCGTTTCTAGCCGCCAAACAAGACCCAAACGAATGCAAAGTCGCTTTATAAAGAAATCGAACGATTGAGTTTTGCGCTCACTGTAGGCGTTCCAGCTCGTATTATGGGATCAAAAACTCTTCATTCTATGCAAATACACAAGAATCATGCATTTCTAGCCGCCAAACAAGACCCAAACGAATGCAAAGTCGCTTTATAACGAAATCGAACGCTTGAGTTTTGCGCTCGCTGTTGGCGTTCCAGCTCCTATTATGGGATCAAAAACTTTTCATTCTATGCGAATACACAAGATTCATGCGTTTCTAGCCGCCAAACAAACCCCAAACGAATGCAAAGTCGCTTTATAACGAATTCGAACGATTGAGTTTTGCGCTCCATGTAGGCGATCCAGCTCGTATTATGAGATCAAAAAACCTTCACTCTATGCAAGTACACAAGAATCATGCATTTCTAGCCGCCAAACAAGCCCCAAACGAATGCAAAGTCGTTTCATAACGAAATCGCATATTTGAGTTTTGCACTCGCTGTAGGCGTTCCAGCTCGTATTATGAGATCAAAAGCCTTCGTTCTATGCAAATACACAAGATTCATGCGTTCCTAGGCGCCAAACAAGCCCCAAATGAATGCACAGTCGCTTCATAACGAAATCGAACGATTGAGTTTTGCGCTCGCTGTAGGCGTTCCAGCTCGTATTATGGGATCAAAAACTCTTCATTCTCTGCAAATACACAAGATTCATGCGTTTCTAGCCGCCAAACAAGACCCAAACGAATGCAAAGTCGCTTTATAAAGAAATCGAACGATTGAGTTTTGCGCTCACTGTAGGCGTTCCAGCTCGTATTATGGGATCAAAAACTCTTCATTCTATGCAAATACACAAGAATCATGCATTTCTAGCCGCCAAACAAGCCCCAAACGAATGCAAAGTCGTTTCATAACGCAATCGCATATTTGAGTTTTGCACTCGCTGTAGGCGTTCCAGCTCGTATTATGAGTTCAAAAACCCTTCGTTCTATGCAAATACACAAGATTCATGCGTTTCTAGGCGCCAAACAAGCCCCAAATGAATGCACAGTCGCTTCATAACGAAATCGAACGATTGAGTTTTGCGCTCGCTGTAGGCGTTCCAGCTCGTATTATGGGATCAAAAACTCTTCATTCTCTGCAAATACACAAGATTCATGCGTTTCTAGCCGCCAAACAAGACCCAAACGAATGTAAAGTCGCTTTATAACGAAATCGAACGATTGAGTTTTGCGCTCACTGTAGGCGTTCCAGCTCGTATTATGGGATCAAAAACTCTTCATTCTATGCAAATACACAAGAATCATGCCTTTCTAGCCGCCAAACAAGCCCCAAACGAATGCAAAGTCGTTTTATAGCGAAATCGCATATTTGAGTTTTGCGCTCGCTGTTGGCGTTCCAGCTCGTATTATGAGTTCAAAAACCCTTCGTTCTATGCAAATACACAAGATTCATGCGTTTCTAGGCGCCAAACAAGCCCCAAATGAATGCACAGTCGCTTCATAACGAAATCGAACGATTGAGTTTTGCGCTCGCTGTTGGCGTTCCAGCTCGTATTATGAGTTCAAAAACCCTTCGTTCTATGCAAATACACAAGATTCATGCGTTTCTAGGCGCCAAACAAGCCCCAAATGATTGCACAGTCACTTCATAACGAAATCGAACGATTGAGTTTTGCGCTCGCTGTAGGCGTTCCAGCTCGTATTATGGGATCAAAAACTCTTCATTCTCTGCAAATACACAAGATTCATGCGTTTCTAGCCGCCAAACAAGACCCAAACGAATGCAAAGTCGCTTTATAACGAAATCGAACGATTGAGTTTTGCGCTCGCTGTAGGCATTCCAGCTCGTATTATGGGATCAAAAACTCTTCATTCTCTGCAAATACACAAGATTCATGCGTTTCTGGGCGCCAAACAAGCCCCAAATGAATGCAAAGTCGCTTCATAACGAAATCGAACGATTGAGTTTTGCGCTCGCTGTAGGCGTTCCAGCTCGTATTATGGGATCAAAAACTCTTCATTCTCTGCAAATACACAAGATTCATGCGTTTCTAGCCGCCAAACAAGACCCAAACGAATGCAAAGTCGCTTTATAACGAAATCGAACGATTGAGTTTTGCGCTCGCTGTAGGCGTTCCAGATCGTATTATGGGATCAAAAACTCTTCATTCTATGCAAATACGCAAGATTCATGCGTTTCTAGCCGCCAAACAAGACCCAAACGAATGCAAAGTCGCTTTATAACGAAATCGAACTATTGAGTTTTGCGCTCGCTGTAGGCGTTCCAGCTCCTATTATGGAATCAAAAACTTTTCATTCTATGCGAATACACAAGATTCATGCGTTTCTAGCCGCCAAACAAACCCCAAACGAATGCAAAGTCGCTTTATAACGAATTCGAACGATTGAGTTTTGCGCTCCATGTAGGCGATCCAGCTCGTATTATGAGATCAAAAAACCTTCATTCTATGCAAGTACACAAGATTCATGCGTTCCTAGGCGCCAAACAAGCCCCAAATGAATGCACAGTCGCTTCATAACGAAATCGAACGATTGAGTTTTGCGCTCGCTGTAGGCGTTCCAGCTCGTATTATGGGATCAAAAACTCTTCATTCTCTGCAAATACACAAGATTCATGCGTTTCTAGCCGCCAAACAAGACCCAAACGAATGCAAAGTCGCTTTATAAAGAAATCGAACGATTGAGTTTTGCGCTCACTGTAGGCGTTCCAGCTCGTATTATGGGATCAAAAACTCTTCATTCTATGCAAATACACAAGAATCATGCATTTCTAGCCGCCAAACAAGCCCCAAACGAATGCAAAGTCGTTTTATAGCGAAATCGCATATTTGAGTTTTGCGCTCGCTGTTGGCGTTCCAGCTCGTATTATGAGTTCAAAAACCCTTCGTTCTATGCAAATACACAAGATTCATGCGTTTCTAGGCGCCAAACAAGCCCCAAATGAATGCACAGTCGCTTCATAACGAAATCGAACGATTGAGTTTTGCGCTCGCTGTAGGCGTTCCAGCTCGTATTATGGGATCAAAAACTCTTCATTCTCTGCAAATACACAAGATTCATGCGTTTCTAGCCGCCAAACAAGACCCAAACGAATGCAAAGTCGCTTTATAACGAAATCGAACGATTGAGTTTTGCGCTCGCTGTAGGCGTTCCAGCTCCTATTATGGGATCAAAAACTTTTCATTCTATGCGAATACACAACATTCATGCGTTTCTAGCCGCCAAACAAACCCCAAACGAATGCAAAGTCGCTTTATAACGAATACGAACGATTGAGTTTTGCGCTCCATGTAGGCGATCCAGCTCGTATTATGAGATCAAAAAACCTTCATTCTATGCAAGTACACAAGAATCATGCATTTCTAGCCGCCAAACAAGCCCCAAACGAATGCAAAGTCGTTTCATAACGAAATCGCATATTTGAGTTTTGCACTCGCTGTAGGCGTTCCAGCTCGTATTATGAGATCAAAAGCCTTCGTTCTATGCAAATACACAAGATTCATGCGTTCCTAGGCGCCAAACAAGCCCCAAATGAATGCACAGTCGCTTCATAACGAAATCGAACGATTGAGTTTTGCGCTCGCTGTAGGCGTTCCAGCTCGTATTATGGGATCAAAAACTCTTCATTCTCTGCAAATACACAAGATTCATGCGTTTCTAGCCGCCAAACAAAACCCAAACGAATGCAAAGTCGCTTTATAAAGAAATCGAACGATTGAGTTTTGCGCTCACTGTAGGCGTTCCAGCTCGTATTATGGGATCAAAAACTCTTCATTCTATGCAAATACACAAGAATCATGCATTTCTAGCCGCCAAACAAGACCCAAACGAATGCAAAGTCGCTTTATAACGAAATCGAACGCTTGAGTTTTGCGCTCGCTGTTGGCGTTCCAGCTCCTATTATGGGATCAAAAACTTTTCATTCTATGCGAATACACAAGATTCATGCGTTTCTAGCCGCCAAACAAACCCCAAACGAATGCAAAGTCGCTTTATAACGAATTCGAACGATTGAGTTTTGCGCTCCATGTAGGCGATCCAGCTCGTATTATGAGATCAAAAAACCTTCACTCTATGCAAGTACACAAGAATCATGCATTTCTAGCCGCCAAACAAGCCCCAAACGAATGCAAAGTCGTTTCATAACGAAATCGCATATTTGAGTTTTGCACTCGCTGTAGGCGTTCCAGCTCGTATTATGAGATCAAAAGCCTTCGTTCTATGCAAATACACAAGATTCATGCGTTCCTAGGCGCCAAACAAGCCCCAAATGAATGCACAGTCGCTTCATAACGAAATCGAACGATTGAGTTTTGCGCTCGCTGTAGGCGTTCCAGCTCGTATTATGGGATCAAAAACTCTTCATTCTCTGCAAATACACAAGATTCATGCGTTTCTAGCCGCCAAACAAGACCCAAACGAATGCAAAGTCGCTTTATAAAGAAATCGAACGATTGAGTTTTGCGCTCGCTGTAGGCGTTCCAGCTCGTATTATGGGATCAAAAACTCTTCATTCTATGCAAATACACAAGAATCATGCATTTCTAGCCGCCAAACAAGCCCCAAACGAATGCAAAGTCGTTTCATAACGCAATCGCATATTTGAGTTTTGCACTCGCTGTAGGCGTTCCAGCTCGTATTATGAGTTCAAAAACCCTTCGTTCTATGCAAATACACAAGATTCATGCGTTTCTAGGCGCCAAACAAGCCCCAAATGAATGCACAGTCGCTTCATAACGAAATCGAACGATTGAGTTTTGCGCTCGCTGTAGGCGTTCCAGCTCGTATTATGGGATCAAAAACTCTTCATTCTCTGCAAATACACAAGATTCATGCGTTTCTAGCCGCCAAACAAGACCCAAACGAATGTAAAGTCGCTTTATAAAGAAATCGAACGATTGAGTTTTGCGCTCGCTGTAGGCGTTCCAGCTCGTATTATGGGATCAAAAACTCTTCATTCTATGCAAATACACAAGAATCATGCCTTTCTAGCCGCCAAACAAGCCCCAAACGAATGCAAAGTCGTTTTATAGCGAAATCGCATATTTGAGTTTTGCGCTCGCTGTTGGCGTTCCAGCTCGTATTATGAGTTCAAAAACCCTTCGTTCTATGCAAATACACAAGATTCATGCGTTTCTAGGCGCCAAACAAGCCCCAAATGAATGCACAGTCGCTTCATAACGAAATCGAACGATTGAGTTTTGCGCTCGCTGTTGGCGTTCCAGCTCGTATTATGAGTTCAAAAACCCTTCGTTCTATGCAAATACACAAGATTCATGCGTTTCTAGCCGCCAAACAAGCCCCAAATGATTGCACAGTCACTTCATAACGAAATCGAACGATTGAGTTTTGCGCTCGCTGTAGGCGTTCCAGCTCGTATTATGGGATCAAAAACTCTTCATTCTCTGCAAATACACAAGATTCATGCGTTTCTAGCCGCCAAACAAGACCCAAACGAATGCAAAGTCGCTTTATAACGAAATCGAACGATTGAGTTTTGCGCTCGCTGTAGGCATTCCAGCTCGTATTATGGGATCAAAAACTCTTCATTCTATGCAAATACACAAGATTCATGCGTTTCTGGGCGCCAAACAAGCCCCAAATGAATGCAAAGTCGCTTCATAACGAAATCGAACGATTGAGTTTTGCGCTCGCTGTAGGCGTTCCAGCTCGTATTATGGGATCAAAAACTCTTCATTCTCTGCAAATACACAAGATCCATGCGTTTCTAGCCGCCAAACAAGCCCCAAACGAATGCAAAGTCGCTTTATAACGAAATCGAACGATTGAGTTTTGCGCTCGCTGTAGGCGTTCCAGATCGTATTATGGGATCAAAAACTCTTCATTCTATGCAAATACGCAAGATTCATGCGTTTCTAGCCGCCAAACAAGACCCAAACGAATGCAAAGTCGCTTTATAACGAAATCGAACTATTGAGTTTTGCGCTCGCTGTAGGCGTTCCAGCTCCTATTATGGAATCAAAAACTTTTCATTCTATGCGAATACACAAGATTCATGCGTTTCTAGCCGCCAAACAAACCCCAAACGAATGCAAAGTCGCTTTATAACGAATTCGAACGATTGAGTTTTGCGCTCCATGTAGGCGATCCAGCTCGTATTATGAGATCAAAAAACCTTCATTCTATGCAAGTACACAAGATTCATGCGTTCCTAGGCGCCAAACAAGCCCCAAATGAATGCACAGTCGCTTCATAACGAAATCGAACGATTGAGTTTTGCGCTCGCTGTAGGCGTTCCAGCTCGTATTATGGGATCAAAAACTCTTCATTCTCTGCAAATACACAAGATTCATGCGTTTCTAGCCGCCAAACAAGACCCAAACGAATGCAAAGTCGCTTTATAAAGAAATCGAACGATTGAGTTTTGCGCTCACTGTAGGCGTTCCAGCTCGTATTATGGGATCAAAAACTCTTCATTCTATGCAAATACACAAGAATCATGCATTTCTAGCCGCCAAACAAGCCCCAAACGAATGCAAAGTCGTTTTATAGCGAAATCGCATATTTGAGTTTTGCGCTCGCTGTTGGCGTTCCAGCTCGTATTATGAGTTCAAAAACCCTTCGTTCTATGCAAATACACAAGATTCATGCGTTTCTAGGCGCCAAACAAGCCCCAAATGAATGCACAGTCGCTTCATAACGAAATCGAACGATTGAGTTTTGCGCTCGCTGTAGGCGTTCCAGCTCGTATTATGGGATCAAAAACTCTTCATTCTCTGCAAATACACAAGATTCATGCGTTTCTAGCCGCCAAACAAGACCCAAACGAATGCAAAGTCGCTTTATAACGAAATCGAACGATTGAGTTTTGCGCTCGCTGTAGGCGTTCCAGCTCCTATTATGGGATCAAAAACTTTTCATTCTATGCGAATACACAACATTCATGCGTTTCTAGCCGCCAAACAAACCCCAAACGAATGCAAAGTCGCTTTATAACGAATACGAACGATTGAGTTTTGCGCTCCATGTAGGCGATCCAGCTCGTATTATGAGATCAAAAAACCTTCATTCTATGCAAGTACACAAGAATCATGCATTTCTAGCCGCCAAACAAGCCCCAAACGAATGCAAAGTCGATTAATAACTAAATCGAATAATTGAGTTTTGCACTCGCTGTAGGCGTTCCAGCTCGTATTATGAGATCAAAAGCCTTCGTTCTATGCAAATACACAAGATTCATGCGTTCCTAGGCGCCAAACAAGCCCCAAATGAATGCACAGTCGCTTCATAACGAAATCGAACGATTGAGTTTTGCGCTCGCTGTAGGCGTTCCAGCTCGTATTATGGGATCAAAAACTCTTCATTCTCTGCAAATACACAAGATTCATGCGTTTCTAGCCGCCAAACAAAACCCAAACGAATGCAAAGTCGCTTTATAAAGAAATCGAACGATTGAGTTTTGCGCTCACTGTAGGCGTTCCAGCTCGTATTATGGGATCAAAAACTCTTCATTCTATGCAAATACACAAGAATCATGCATTTCTAGCCGCCAAACAAGCCCCAAACGAATGCAAAGTCGTTTTATAGCGAAATCGCATATTTGAGTTTTGCGCTCGCTGTTGGCGTTCCAGCTCGTATTATGAGTTCAAAAACCCTTCGTTCTATGCAAATACACAAGATTCATGCGTTTCTAGCCGCCAAACAAGCCCCAAATGAATGCACAGTCGCTTCATAACGAAATCGAACGATTGAGTTTTGCGCTCGCTGTAGGCGTTCCAGCTCGTATTATGAGATCAAAAACCCTTCATTCTATGCCATTACACAAGATTCGTGCGTTTCTAGCCGCCAAACAAGACCCAAACGAATGCAAAGTCGCTTTAGAACAAAATCGAACGATTGGGTTTTGCGCTCGCTGTAGGCGTTCCAGCTCGTATTATGGGATCAAAAACTCTTCACTCTATACAAATACGCAAGATTCATGCGATTCTAGCCGCCAAACAAGACCCAAACGAATGCAAAGTCGCTTTATAACGAAATCGAACGATTGAGTTTTGCGCTCGCTGTAGGCGATCCAGCTCGTATTATGGGATCAAAAACTCTTCATTCTCTGCAAATACACAAGATTCATGCGTTTCTAGCCGCCAAACAAGACCCAAACGAATGCAAAGTCGCTTTATAAAGAAATCGAACGATTGAGATTTGCGCTCGATGTAGACGATCCAGCTCGTATTATGAGATCAAAAACCTTCATTCTATGCAAATACACAAGAATCATGCATTTCTAGACGCCAAAAAAGCCCCAAACGAATGCAAAGTCGTTTTATAAAGAAATCGCATATTTGAGTTTTGCGCTCGCTGTAGGCGTTCCAGCTCGTATTATGAGATCAAAAACCCTTCGTTCTATGCAAATACACAAGATTCATGCGTTTCTAGACGCCAAACAAGCCCCAAATGAATGCACAGTCGCTTCATAACGAAATCGAACGATTGAGTTTTGCGCTCGATGTAGGCGTTCCAGCTCCTATTATGGGATCAAAAACTCTTCATTCTATGCAAATACACAAGATTCATGCGTTTCTAGGCGCCAAACAAGCCCCAAATGAATGTAAAGTCGCTTCGTAACGAAATCGAACGATTGAGTTTTGCGCTCGATGTAGGCGTTCCAGCTCGTATTATGAGATGAAAACTCTTCATTCTATGCAAATACGCAAGATTCATGCGTTTCTAGCCGCCAAACAAGACCCAAACGAATGCAAAGTCGCTTTATAACGAAATCGAACGATTGAGTTTTGCGCTCGCTGTAGGCGTTACAGCTCGTATTATGGGATCAAAAACTCTTCATTCTATGCAAATACACAAGATTCATGCGTTTCTAGGCGCCAAACAAGCCCCAAATGAATGCAAAGTCGCTTCATAACGAAATCGAACGATTGAGTTTTGCGCTCGCTGTAGGCGTTCCAGCTCGTATTATGGGATCAAAAACACTTCATTCTCTGCAAATACACAAGATTCATGCGTTTCTAGCCGCCAAACAAGACCCAAACGAATGCAAAGTCGCTTTATAAAGAAATCGAACGATTGAGTTTTGCGCTCACTGTAGGCGTTCCAGCTCGTATTATGGGATCAAAAACTCTTCATTCTATGCAAATACACAAGAATCATGCATTTCTAGCCGCCAAACAAGCCCCAAACGAATGCAAAGTCGTTTCATAACGCAATCGCATATTTGAGTTTTGCACTCGCTGTAGGCGTTCCAGCTCGTATTATGAGATCAAAAGCCTTCGTTCTATGCAAATACACAAGATTCATGCGTTCCTAGGCGCCAAACAAGCCCCAAATGAATGCACAGTCGCTTCATAACGAAATCGAACGATTGAGTTTTGCGCTCGCTGTAGGCGTTCCAGCTCGTATTATGGGATCAAAAACTCTTCATTCTCTGCAAATACACAAGATTCATGCGTTTCTAGCCGCCAAACAAGACCCAAACGAATGCAAAGTCGCTTTATAAAGAAATCGAACGATTGAGTTTTGCGCTCACTGTAGGCGTTCCAGCTCGTATTATGGGATCAAAAACTCTTCATTCGATGCAAATACACAAGAATCATGCATTTCTAGCCGCCAAACAAGCCCCAAACGAATGCAAAGTCGTTTTATAGCGAAATCGCATATTTGAGTTTTGCGCTCGCTGTTGGCGTTCCAGCTCGTATTATGAGTTCAAAAACCCTTCGTTCTATGCAAATACACAAGATTCATGCGTTTCTAGGCGCCAAACAAGCCCCAAATGAATGCACAGTCGCTTCATAACGAAATCGAACGATTGAGTTTTGCGCTCGCTGTAGGCGTTCCAGCTCCTATTATGGGATCAAAAACTCTTCATTCTATGCAAATACACAAGATTCATGCGTTTCTAGGCGCCAAACAAGCCCCAAATGAATGCAAAGTCGCTTCGTAACGAAATCGAACGATTGAGTTTTGCGCTCGATGTAGGCGTTCCAGCTCGTATTATGAGATGAAAACTCTTCATTCTATGCAAATACGCAAGATTCATGCGTTTCTAGGCGCCAAACAAGACCCAAACGAATGCACAGTCGCTTCATAACGAAATCGAACGATTGAGTTTTGCGCTCGCTGTAGGCGTTACAGCTCGTATTATGGGATCAAAAACTCTTCATTCTATGCAAATACACAAGATTCATGCGTTTCTAGGCGCCAAACAAGCCCCAAATGAATGCAAAGTCGCTTTATAACGAAATCGAACGATTGAGTTTTGCGCTCGCTGTAGGCGTTCCAGCTCGTATTATGGGATCAAAAACTCTTCATTCTCTGCAAATACACAAGATTCATGCGTTTCTAGCCGCCAAACAAGCCCCAAACGAATGCAAAGTCGCTTCATAACGAAATCGAACGATTGAGTTTTGCGCTCGATGTAGGCGTTCCAGCTCGGATTATGAGATCAAGAACCCTTCATTCTATGCAAATACACAAGATTCATGCGTTTCTAGCCGCCAAACAAGCCCCAAACGAATGCAAAGTCGCTTCATAACGAAATCGAACGATTGTGTTTTACGCTCGATGTAGGAGTTCCAGCTCGTATTATGAGATCAAAAACCCTTCATTCTATGCCATTACACAAGATTCGTGCGTTTCTAGCCGCCAAACAAGACCCAAACGAATGCAAAGTCGCTTTAGAACAAAATCGAACGATTGGGTTTTGCGCTCGCTGTAGGCGTTCCAGCTCGTATTATGGGATCAAAAACTCTTCACTCTATACAAATACGCAAGATTCATGCGATTCTAGCCGCCAAACAAGACCCAAACGAATGCAAAGTCGCTTTATAACGAAATCGAACGATTGAGTTTTGCGCTCGCTGTAGGCGTTCCAGCTCGTATTATGGGATCAAAAACTCTTCATTCTCTGCAAATACACAAGATTCATGCGTTTCTAGCCGCCAAACAAGACCCAAACGAATGCAAAGTCGCTTTATAAAGAAATCGAACGATTGAGATTTGCGCTCGATGTAGACGATCCAGCTCGTATTATGAGACCAAAAACCTTCATTCTATGCAAATACACAAGAATCATGCATTTCTAGCCGCCAAACAAGCCCCAAACGAATGCAAAGTCGTTTTATAAAGAAATCGCATATTTGAGTTTTGCGCTCGCTGTAGGCGTTCCAGCTCGTATTATGAGATCAAAAACCCTTCGTTCTATGCAAATACACAAGATTCATGCGTTTCTAGACGCCAAACAAGCCCCAAATGAATGCACAGTCGCTTCATAACGAAATCGAACGATTGAGTTTTGCGCTCGATGTAGGCGTTCCTGCTCGTATTATGAGATCAAAAACTCTTCATTCTATGCAAATACACAAGATTCATGCGTTTCTAGGCGCCAAACAAGCCCCAAATGAATGCAAAGTCGCTTCATAACGAAATCGAACGATTGAGTTTTGCGCTCAATGTAGGCGTTCCAGCTCGTATTATGAGATCAAAAACCCTTCATTCTATGCAATTACACAAGATTCGTGCGTTTCTAGCCGCCAAACAAGCCCCAAATGAATGCAAAGTCGCTTTATAACGAAATCGAATATTTGAGTTTTGCGCTCGCTGTAGGCGTTCCAGCTCCTATTATGGGATCAAAAACTCTTCATTCTATGCAAATACACAAGATTCATGCGTTTCTAGGCGCCAAACAAGCCCCAAATGAATGCAAAGTCGCTTCGTAACGAAATCGAACGATTGAGTTTTGCGCTCGATGTAGACGTTCCAGCTCGTATTATGAGATGAAAACTCTTCATTCTATGCAAATACGCAAGATTCATGCGTTTCTAGCCGCCAAACAAGACCCAAACGAATGCAAAGTCGCTTTATAACGAAATCGAACGATTGAGTTTTGCGCTCGCTGTAAGCGTTACAGCTCCTATTATGGGATCAAAAGCTTTTCATTCTATGCGAATACACAAGATTCATGCGTTTCTAGCCGCCAAACAAACCCCAAACGAATGCAAAGTCGCTTTATAACGAATTCGAACGATTGAGTTTTGCGCTCCATGTAGGCGATCCAGCTCGTATTATGAGATCAAAAAACCTTCATTCTATGCAAGTACACAAGAATCATGCATTTCTAGCCGCCAAACAAGCCCCAAACGAATGCAAAGTCGTTTCATAACGCAATCGCATATTTGAGTTTTGCACTCGCTGTAGGCGTTCCAGCTCGTATTATGAGATCAAAAGCCTTCGTTCTATGCAAATACACAAGATTCATGCGTTTCTAGGCGCCAAACAAGCCCCAAATGATTGCACAGTCACTTCATAACGAAATCGAACGATTGAGTTTTGCGCTCGCTGTAGGCGTTCCAGCTCGTATTATGGGATCAAAAACTCTTCATTCTCTGCAAATACACAAGATTCATGCGTTTCTAGCCGCCAAACAAGACCCAAACGAATGCAAACTCGCTTTATAACGAAATCGAACGATTGAGTTTTGCGCTCGCTGTAGGCATTCCAGCTCGTATTATGGGATCAAAAACTCTTCATTCTCTGCAAATACACAAGATTCATGCGTTTCTGGGCGCCAAACAAGCCCAAATGAATGCAAAGTCGCTTCATAACGAAATCGAACGATTGAGTTTTGCGCTCGCTGTTGGCGTTCCAGCTCGTATTATGAGTTCAAAAACCCTTCGTTCTATGCAAATACACAAGATTCATGCGTTTCTAGGCGCCAAACAAGCCCCAAATGATTGCACAGTCACTTCATAACGAAATCGAACGATTGCGTATTGCGCTCGCTGTAGGCGTTCCAGCTCGTATTATGGGATCAAAAACTCTTCATTCTATGCAAATACACAAGATTCATGCGTTTCTAGCCGCCAAACAAGACCCAAACGAATGCAAAGTCGCTTGATAACGAAATCGAACGATTGAGTTTTGCGCTCGCTGTAGGCATTCCAGCTCGTATTATGGGATCAAAAACTCTTCATTCTCTGCAAATACACAAGATTCATGCGTTTCTGGGCGCCAAACAAGCCCCAAATGAATGCAAAGTCGCTTCATAACGAAATCGAACGATTGAGTTTTGCGCTCGCTGTAGGCGTTCCAGCTCGTATTATGGGATCAAAAACTCTTCATTCTATGCAAATACACAAGAATCATGCCTTTCTAGCCGCCAAACAAGCCCCAAACGAATGCAAAGTCGTTTTATAGCGAAATCGCATATTTGAGTTTTGCGCTCGCTGTTGGCGTTCCAGCTCGTATTATGAGTTCAAAAACCCTTCGTTCTATGCAAATACACAAGATTCATGCGTTTCTAGGCGCCAAACAAGCCCCAAATGATTGCACAGTCTCTTCATAACGAAATCGAACGATTGAGTTTTGCGCTCGCTGTAGGCGTTCCAGCTCGTATTATGGGATCAAAAACTCTTCATTCTCTGCAAATACACAAGATTCATGCGTTTCTAGCCGCCAAACAAGACCCAAACGAATGCAAAGTCGCTTTATAACGAAATCGAACGATTGAGTTTTGCGCTCGCTGTAGGCATTCCAGCTCGTATTATGGGATCAAAAACTCTTCATTCTCTGCAAATACACAAGATTCATGCGTTTCTGGGCGCCAAACAAGCCCCAAATGAATGCAAAGTCGCTTCATAACGAAATCGAACGATTGAGTTTTGCGCTCGCTGTAGGCGTTCCAGCTCGTATTATGGGATCAAAAACTCTTCATTCTCTGCAAATACACAAGATTCATGCGTTTCTAGCCGCCAAACAAGACCCAAACGAATGCAAAGTCGCTTTATAACGAAATCGAACGATTGAGTTTTGCGCTCGCTGTAGGCGTTCCAGATCGTATTATGGGATCAAAAACTCTTCATTCTATGCAAATACGCAAGATTCATGCGTTTCTAGCCGCCAAACAAGACCCAAACGAATGCAAAGTCGCTTTATAACGAAATCGAACTATTGAGTTTTGCGCTCGCTGTAGGCGTTCCAGCTCCTATTATGGAATCAAAAACTTTTCATTCTATGCGAATACACAAGATTCATGCGTTTCTAGCCGCCAAACAAACCCAAAACGAATGCAAAGTCGCTTTATAACGAATTCGAACGATTGAGTTTTGCGCTCCATGTAGGCGATCCAGCTCGTATTATGAGATCAAAAAACCTTCATTCTATGCAAGTACACAAGATTCATGCGTTCCTAGGCGCCAAACAAGCCCCAAATGAATGCACAGTCGCTTCATAACGAAATCGAACGATTGAGTTTTGCGCTCGCTGTAGGCGTTCCAGCTCGTATTATGGGATCAAAAACTCTTCATTCTCTGCAAATACACAAGATTCATGCGTTTCAAGCCGCCAAACAAGCCCCAAACGAATGCAAAGTCGCTTTATAAAGAAATCGAACGATTGAGTTTTGCGCTCACTGTAGGCGTTCCAGCTCGTATTATGGGATCAAAAACTCTTCATTCTATGCAAATACACAAGAATCATGCATTTCTAGCCGCCAAACAAGCCCCAAACGAATGCAAAGTCGTTTTATAGCGAAATCGCATATTTGAGTTTTGCGCTCGCTGTTGGCGTTCCAGCTCGTATTATGAGTTCAAAAACCCTTCGGTCTATGCAAATACACAAGATTCATGCGTTTCTAGGCGCCAAACAAGCCTCAAATGAATGCACAGTCGCTTCATAACGAAATCGAACGATTGAGTTTTGCGCTCGCTGTAGGCGTTCCAGCTCGTATTATGGGATCAAAAACTCTTCATTCTCTGCAAATACACAAGATTCATGCGTTTCTAGCCGCCAAACAAGACCCAAACGAATGCAAAGTCGCTTTATAAAGAAATCGAACGATTGAGTTTTGCGCTCACTGTAGGCGTTCCAGCTCGTATTATGGGATCAAAAACTCTTCGTTCTATGCAAATACACAAGAATCATGCCTTTCTAGCCGCCAAACAAGCCCCAAACGAATGCAAAGTCGTTTTATAGCGAAATCGCATATTTGAGTTTTGCGCTCGCTGTTGGCGTTCCAGCTCGTATTATGAGTTCAAAAACCCTTCGTTCTATGCAAATACACAAGATTCATGCGTTTCTAGGCGCCAAACAAGCCCCAAATGAATGCACAGTCGCTTCATAACGAAATCGAACGATTGAGTTTTGCGCTCGCTGTAGGCGTTCCAGCTCGTATTATGGGATCAAAAACTCTTCATTCTCTGCAAATACACAAGATTCATGCGTTTCTAGCCGCCAAACAAGACCCAAACGAATGCAAAGTCGCTTTATAACGAAATCGAACGATTGAGTTTTGCGCTCGCTGTAGGCGTTCCAGCTCGTATTATGGGATCAAAAACTCTTCATTCTCTGCAATTACACAAGATTCATGCGTTTCTAGGCGCCAAACAAGCCCCAAATGAATGCAAAGTCGCTTCATAACGAAATCGAACGATTGAGTTTTGCGATCGCTGTAGGCGTTCCAGCTCGTATTATGGGATCAAAAACTCTTCATTCTATGCAAATACACAAGATTCATGCGTTTCTAGCCGCCAAACAAGACCCAAACGAATGCAAAGTCGCTTTATAACGAAATCGAACGATTGAGTTTTGCGCTCGCTGTAGGCGTTCCAGCTCGTATTATGGGATCAAAAACTCTTCATTCTCTGCAAATACACAAGATTCATGCGTTCTAGGCGCCAAACAAGCCCCAAATGAATGCAAAGTCGCTTCATAACGAAATCGAACGGTTGGGTTTTGCGCTCGATGTAGGCGTTCCAGCTCGTATTATGAGATCAAAAACCTTTCATTCTATGCAACTACACAAGATTCGTGCGTTTCTAGCCGCCAAACAAGCCGCAAATGAATGCAAAGTCGCTTCATAACGAAATCGAACGATTGAGTTTTGCGCTCGATATAGGCGTTCCAGCTCGTATTATGAGATCAAAAAACCTTCGTTCTATGCAAATACACAAGATTCATGCGTTCCTAGTCGCCAAACAAGCCCCAAATGAATGCACAGTCGCTTCATAACGAAATCGAACGATTGAGTTTTGCGCTCGCTGTAGGCGTTCCAGCTCGTATTATGGGATCAAAAACTCTTCATTCTCTGCAAATACACAAGATTCATGCGTTTCTAGCCGCCAAACAAGACCCAAACGAATGCAAAGTCGCTTTATAAAGAAATCGAACTATTGAGTTTTGCGCTCACTGTAGGCGTTCCAGCTCGTATTATGGGATCAAAAACTCTTCATTCTATGCAAATACACAAGAATCATGCATTTCTAGCCGCAAAACAAGCCCCAAACGAATGCAAAGTCGTTTTATAGCGAAATCGCATATTTGAGTTTTGCGCTCGCTGTTGGCGTCCCAGCTCGTATTATGAGTTCAAAAACCCTTCGTTCTATGCAAATACACAAGATTCATGCGTTTCTAGGCGCCAAACAAGCCCCAAATGAATGCACAGTCGCTTCATAACGAAATCGAACGATTGAGTTTTGCGCTCGCTGTAGGCGTTCCAGCTCGTATTATGGGATCAAAAACTCTTCATTCTCTGCAAATACACAAGATTCATGCGTTTCTAGCCGCCAAACAAGACCCAAACGAATGCAAAGTCGCTTTATAAAGAAATCGAACGATTGAGTTTTGCGCTCACTGAAGGCGTTCCAGCTCGTATTATGGGATCAAAAACTCTTCATTCTCTGCAAATACACAAGATTCATGCGTTTCTAGGCGCCAAACAAGCCCCAAATGAATGCAAAGTCGCTTCATAACGAAATCGAACGATTGAGTTTTGCGCTCGCTGTAGGCGATCCAGCTCGTATTATGGGATCAAAAACTCTTCATTCTCTGCAAATTCACAAGATTCATGCGTTTCTAGCCGCCAAACAAGACCCAAACGAATGCAAAGTCGCTTTATAACGAAATCGAACGATTGAGTTTTGCGCTCGATGTAGGCGTTCCAGCTCGGATTATGAGATCAAGAACCCTTCATTCTATGCCATTACACAAGATTCGTGCGTTTCTAGCCGCCAAACAAACCCCAAACGAATGCAAAGTCGCTTTATAACGAAATCGAATATTTGAGTTTTGCGCTCGCTGTAGGCGTTCCAGCTCCTATTATGGGATCAAAAACTCTTCATTCTATGCAAATACACAAGAATCATGCGTTTCTAGCCGCCAAACAAGCCCCAAACGAATGCAAAGTCGTTTTATAACGAAATCGCATATTTGAGTTTTGCGCTCGCTGTAGGCGTTCCAGCTCGTATTATGAGATCAAAAACACTTCATTCTATGCAAATACACAAGATTCATGCGTTGCTAGGCGCCAAACAAGGTCCAAATGAATGCACAGTCGCTTCATAACGAAATCGAACGATTGAGTTTTGCGCTCGATGTAGGCGTTCCAGCTCGTATTATGAGATCAAAAACTCTTCATTCTATGCAAATACGCAAGATTCATGCGTTTCTAGCCGCCAAACAAGACCCAAACGAATGCAAAGTCGCTTTAGAACAAAATCGAACGATTGGGTTTTGCGCTCGCTGTAGGCGTTCCAGCTCGTATTATGGGATCAAAAACTCTTCACTCTATACAAATACGCAAGATTCATGCGATTCTAGCCGCCAAACAAGACCCAAACGAATGCAAAGTCGCTTTATAACGAAATCGAACGATTGAGTTTTGCGCTCGCTGTAGGCGTTCCAGCTCGTATTATGGGATCAAAAACTCTTCATTCTCTGCAAATACACAAGATTCATGCGTTTCTAGCCGCCAAACAAGACCCAAACGAATGTAAAGTCGCTTTATAAAGAAATCGAACGATTGAGATTTGCGCTCGATGTAGACGATCCAGCTCGTATTATGAGATCAAAAACCTTCATTCTATGCAAATACACAAGAATCATGCATTTCGAGCCGCCAAACAAGCCCCAAACGAATGCAAAGTCGTTTTATAAAGAAATCGCATATTTGAGTTTTGCGCTCGCTGTAGGCGTTCCAGCTCGTATTATGAGATCAAAAACCCTTCGTTCTATGCCAATACACAAGATTCATGCGTTTCTAGGCGCCAAACAAGCCCCAAATGAATGCACAGTCGCTTCATAACGAAATCGAACGATTGAGTTTTGCGCTCGATGTAGGCGTTCCAGCTCGTATTATGAGATCAAAAACTCTTCATTCTATGCAAATACACAAGATTCATGCGTTTCTGGGCGCCAAACAAGCCCCAAATGAATGCAAAGTCGCTTCATAACGAAATCGAACGATTGAGTTTTGCGCTCAATGTAGGCGTTCCAGCTCGTATTATGAGATCAAAAACCCTTCATTCTATGCAATTACACAAGATTCGTGCGTTTCTAGCCGCCAAACAAACCCCAAACGAATGCAAAGTCGCTTTATAACGAAATCGAATATTTGAGTTTTGCGCTCGCTGTAGGCGTTCCAGCTCCTATTATGCGATCAAAAACTCTTCATTCTATGGAAATACACAAGATTCATGCGTTTCTAGGCGCCAAACAAGCCCCAAATGAATGCAAAGTCGCTTCGTAACGAAATCGAACGATTGAGTTTTGCGCTCGATGTAGGCGTTCCAGCTCGTATTATGAGATGAAAACTCTTCATTCTATGCAAATACGCAAGATTCATGCGTTTCTAGCCGCCAAACAAGACCCAAACGAATGTAAAGTCGCTTTATAACGAAATCGAACGATTGAGTTTTGCGCTCGCTGTAAGCGTTACAGCTCCTATTATGGGATCAAAAGCTTTTCATTCTATGCGAATACACAAGATTCATGCGTTTCTAGCCGCCAAACAAACCCCAAACGAATGCAAAGTCGCTTTATAACGAATTCGAACGATTGAGTTTTGCGCTCCATGTAGGCGATCCAGCTCGTATTATGAGATCAAAAAACCTTCATTCTATGCAAGTACACAAGAATCATGCATTTCTAGCCGCCAAACAAGCCCCAAACGAATGCAAAGTCGTTTCATAACGCAATCGCATATTTGAGTTTTGCACTCGCTGTAGGCGTTCCAGCTCGTATTATGAGATCAAAAGCCTTCGTTCTATGCAAATACACAAGATTCATGCGTTCCTAGGCGCCAAACAAGCCCCAAATGAATGCACAGTCGCTTCATAACGAAATCGAACGATTGAGTTTTGCGCTCGCTGTAGGCGTTCCAGCTCGTATTATGGGATCAAAAACTCTTCATTCTCTGCAAATACACAAGATTCATGCGTTTCTAGCCGCCAAACAAGACCCAAACGAATGCAAAGTCGCTTTATAAAGAAATCGAACGATTGAGTTTTGCGCTCACTGTAGGCGTTCCAGCTCGTATTATGGGATCAAAAACTCTTCATTCTATGCAAATACACAAGAATCATGCATTTCTAGCCGCCAAACAAGCCCCAAACGAATGCAAAGTCGTTTTATAGCGAAATCGCATATTTGAGTTTTGCGCTCGCTGTTGGCGTTCCAGCTCGTATTATGAGTTCAAAAACCCTTCGTTCTATGCAAATACACAAGATTCATGCGTTTCTAGGCGCCAAACAAGCCCCAAATGAATGCACAGTCGCTTCATAACGAAATCGAACGATTGAGTTTTGCGCTCGCTGTAGGCGTTCCAGCTCCTATTATGGGATCAAAAACTCTTCATTCTATGCAAATACACAAGATTCATGCGTTTCTAGGCGCCAAACAAGCCCCAAATGAATGCAAAGTCGCTTCGTAACGAAATCGAACGATTGAGTTTTGCGCTCGATGTAGGCGTTCCAGCTCGTATTATGAGATGAAAACTCTTCATTCTATGCAAATACGCAAGATTCATGCGTTTCTAGCCGCCAAACAAGACCCAAACGAAAGTCGCTTTATAACGAAATCGAACGATTGAGTTTTGCGCTCGCTGTAGGCGTTACAGCTCGTATTATGGGATCAAAAACTCTTCATTCTATGCAAATACACAAGAATCATGCCTTTCTAGCCGCCAAACAAGCCCCAAACAAATGCAAAGTCGTTTTATAGCGAAATCGCATATTTGAGTTTTGCGCTCATTGTTGGCGTTCCAGCTCGTATTATGAGTTCAAAAACCCTTCGTTCTATGCAAATACACAAGATTCATGCGTTTCTAGGCGCCAAACAAGCCCCAAATGAATGCACAGTCGCTTCATAACGAAATCGAACGATTGAGTTTTGCGCTCGCTGTAGGCGTTCCAGCTCGTATTATGGGATCAAAGACTCTTCATTCTCTGCAAATACACAAGATTCATGCGTTTCTAGCCGCCAATCAAGACCCAAACGAATGCAAAGTCGCTTTATAAAGAAATCGAACGATTGAGTTTTGCGCTCACTGTAGGCGTTCCAGCTCGTATTATGGGATCAAAAACTCTTCATTCTCTGCAAATACACAAGAATCATGCCTTTCTAGCCGCCAAACAAGCCCCAAACGAATGCAAAGTCGTTTTATAGCGAAATCGCATATTTGAGTTTTGCGCTCGCTGTTGGCGTTCCAGCTCGAATTATGAGTTCAAAAACCCTTCGTTCTATGCAAATACACTAGATTCATGCGTTTCTAGGCGCCAAACAAGCCCCAAATGAATGCACAGTCTCTTCATAACGAAATCGAACGATTGAGTTTTGCGCTCGCTGTAGGCGTTCCAGCTCGTATTATTTGATCAAAAACTCTTCATTCTATGCAAATACACAAGATTCATGCGTTTCTAGCCGCCAAACAAGACCCAAACGAATGCAAAGTCGCTTTATAACGAAATCGAACGATTGAGTTTTGCGCTCGCTGTAGGCGTTCCAGCTCGTATTATGGGATCAAAAACTCTTCATTCTCTGCAAATACACAAGATTCATGCGTTTCTAGCCGCCAAACAAGACCCAAACGAATGCAAAGTCGCTTTATAAAGAAATCGAACGATTGAGTTTTGCGCTCACTGTAGGCGTTCCAGCTCGTATTATGGGATCAAAAACTCTTCATTCTATGCAAATACACAAGAATCATGCATTTCTAGCCGCCAAACAAGCCCCAAACGAATGCAAAGTCGTTTTATAGCGAAATCGCATATTTGAGTTTTGCGCTCGCTGTTGGCGTTCCAGCTCGTATTATGAGTTCAAAAACCCTTCGTTCTCTGCAAATACACAAGATTCATGCGTTTCTAGGCGCCAAACAAGCCCCAAATGAATGCAAAGTCGCTTCATAACGAAATCGAACGATTGAGTTTTGCGCTCGCTGTAGGCGTTCCAGCTCGTATTATGGGATCAAAAACTCTTCATTCTCTGCAAATACACAAGATTCATGCGTTTCTAGCCGCCAAACAAGACCCAAACGAATGTAAAGTCGCTTTATAAAGAAATCGAACGATTGAGTTTTGCGCTCACTGTAGGCGTTCCAGCTCGTATTATGGGATCAAAAACTCTTCATTCTATGCAAATACACAAGAATCATGCCTTTCTAGCCGCCAAACAAGCCCCAAACGAATGCAAAGTCGTTTTATAGCGAAATCGCATATTTGAGTTTTGCGCTCGCTGTTGGCGTTCCAGCTCGTATTATGAGTTCAAAAACCCTTCGTTCTATGCAAATACACAAGATTCATGCGTTTCTAGGCGCCAAACAAGCCCCAAATGATTGCACAGTCACTTCATAACGAAATCGAACGATTGAGTTTTGCGCTCGCTGTAGGCGTTCCAGCTCGTATTATGGGATCAAAAACTCTTCATTCTCTGCAAATACACAAGATTCATGCGTTTCTAGCCGCCAAACAAGACCCAAACGAATGCAAAGTCGCTTTATAACGAAATCGAACGATTGAGTTTTGCGCTCGCTGTAGGCATTCCAGCTCGTATTATGGGATCAAAAACTCTTCATTCTCTGCAAATACACAAGATTCATGCGTCTCTGGGCGCCAAACAAGCCCCAAAAGAATGCAAAGTCGCTTCATAACGAAATCGAACGATTGAGTTTTGCGCTCGCTGTAGGCGTTCCAGCTCGTATTATGGGATCAAAAACTCTTCATTCTATGCAAATACACAAGAATCATGCCTTTCTAGCCGCCAAACAAGCCCCAAACGAATGCAAAGTCGTTTTATAGCGAAATCGCATATTTGAGTTTTGCGCTCGCTGTTGGCGTTCCAGCTCGTATTATGAGTTCAAAAACCCTTCGTTCTATGCAAATACACAAGATTCATGCGTTTCTAGGCGCCAAACAAGCCCCAAATGATTGCACAGTCACTTCATAACGAAATCGAACGATTGAGTTTTGCGCTCGCTGTAGGCGTTCCAGCTCGTATTATGGGATCAAAAACTCTTCATTCTCTGCAAATACACAAGATTCATGCGTTTCTAGCCGCCAAACAAGACCCAAACGAATGCAAAGTCGCTTTATAACGAAATCGAACGATTGAGTTTTGCGCTCGCTGTAGGCATTCCAGCTCGTATTATGGGATCAAAAACTCTTCATTCTCTGCAAATACACAAGATTCATGCGTCTCTGGGCGCCAAACAAGCCCCAAATGAATGCAAAGTCGCTTCATAACGAAATCGAACGATTGAGTTTTGCGCTCGCTGTAGGCGTTCCAGCTCGTATTATGGGATCAAAAACTCTTCATTCTATGCAAATACACAAGAATCATGCCTTTCTAGCCGCCAAACAAGCCCCAAACGAATGCAAAGTCGTTTTATAGCGAAATCGCATATTTGAGTTTTGCGCTCGCTGTTGGCGTTCCAGCTCGTATTATGAGTTCAAAAACCCTTCGTTCTATGCAAATACACAAGATTCATGCGTTTCTAGGCGCCAAACAAGCCCCAAATGATTGCACAGTCACTTCATAACGAAATCGAACGATTGAGTTTTGCGCTCGCTGTAGGCGTTCCAGCTCGTATTATGGGATCAAAAACTCTTCATTCTCTGCAAATACACAAGATTCATGCGTTTCTAGCCGCCAAACAAGACCCAAACGAATGCAAAGTCGCTTTATAACGAAATCGAACGATTGAGTTTTGCGCTCGCTGTAGGCATTCCAGCTCGTATTATGGGATCAAAAACTCTTCATTCTCTGCAAATACACAAGATTCATGCGTTTCTGGGCGCCAAACAAGCCCCAAATGAATGCAAAGTCGCTTCATAACGAAATCGAACGATTGAGTTTTGCGCTCGCTGTAGGCGTTCCAGCTCGTATTATGGGATCAAAAACTCTTCATTCTCTGCAAATACACAAGATTCATGCGTTTCTAGCCGCCAAACAAGACCCAAACGAATGCAAAGTCGCTTTATAACGAAATCGAAAGATTGAGTTTTGCGCTCGCTGTAGGCGTTCCAGATCGTATTATGGGATCAAAAACTCTTCATTCTATGCAAATACGCAAGATTCATGCGTTTCTAGCCGTCAAACAAGACCCAAACGAATGCAAAGTCGCTTTATAACGAAATCGAACTATTGAGTTTTGCGCTCGCTGTAGGCGTTCCAGCTCCTATTATGGAATCAAAAACTTTTCATTCTATGCGAATACACAAGATTCATGCGTTTCTAGCCGCCAAACAAACCCCAAACGAATGCAAAGTCGCTTTATAACGAATTCGAACGATTGAGTTTTGCGCTCCATGTAGGCGATCCAGCTCGTATTATGAGATCAAAAAACCTTCATTCTATGCAAGTACACAAGATTCATGCGTTCCTAGGCGCCAAACAAGCCCCAAATGAATGCACAGTCGCTTCATAACGAAATCGAACGATTGAGTTTTGCGCTCGCTGTAGGCGTTCCAGCTCGTATTATGGGATCAAAAACTCTTCATTCTCTGCAAATACACAAGATTCATGCGTTTCTAGCCGCCAAACAAGACCCAAACGAATGCAAAGTCGCTTTATAAAGAAATCGAACGATTGAGTTTTGCGCTCACTGTAGGCGTTCCAGCTCGTATTATGGGATCAAAAACTCTTCATTCTATGCAAATACACAAGAATCATGCATTTCTAGCCGCCAAACAAGCCCCAAACGAATGCAAAGTCGTTTTATAGCGAAATCGCATATTTGAGTTTTGCGCTCGCTGTTGGCGTTCCAGCTCGTATTATGAGTTCAAAAACCCTTCGGTCTATGCAAATACACAAGATTCATGCGTTTCTAGGCGCCAAACAAGCCTCAAATGAATGCACAGTCGCTTCATAACGAAATCGAACGATTGAGTTTTGCGCTCGCTGTAGGCGTTCCAGCTCGTATTATGGGATCAAAAACTCTTCATTCTCTGCAAATACACAAGATTCATGCGTTTCTAGCCGCCAAACAAGACCCAAACGAATGCAAAGTCGCTTTATAAAGAAATCGAACGATTGAGTTTTGCGCTCACTGTAGGCGTTCCAGCTCGTATTATGGGATCAAAAACTCTTCGTTCTATGCAAATACACAAGAATCATGCCTTTCTAGCCGCCAAACAAGCCCCAAACGAATGCAAAGTCGTTTTATAGCGAAATCGCATATTTGAGTTTTGCGCTCGCTGTTGGCGTTCCAGCTCGTATTATGAGTTCAAAATCCCTTCGTTCTATGCAAATACACAAGATTCATGCGTTTCTAGGCGCCAAACAAGCCCCAAATGAATGCACAGTCGCTTCATAACGAAATCGAACGATTGAGTTTTGCGCTCGCTGTAGGCGTTCCAGCTCGTATTATGGGATCAAAAACTCTTCATTCTCTGCAAATACACAAGATTCATGCGTTTCTAGCCGCCAAACAAGACCCAAACGAATGCAAAGTCGCTTTATAACGAAATCGAACGATTGAGTTTTGCGCTCGCTGTAGGCGTTCCAGCTCGTATTATGGGATCAAAAACTCTTCATTCTCTGCAATTACACAAGATTCATGCGTTTCTAGGCGCCAAACAAGCCCCAAATGAATGCAAAGTCGCTTCATAACGAAATCGAACGATTGAGTTTTGCGATCGCTGTAGGCGTTCCAGCTCGTATTATGGGATCAAAAACTCTTCATTCTCTGCAAATACACAAGATTCATGCGTTTCTAGCCGCCAAACAAGACCCAAACGAATGCAAAGTCGCTTTATAACGAAATCGAACGATTGAGTTTTGCGCTCGCTGTAGGCGTTCCAGCTCGTATTATGGGATCAAAAACTCTTCATTCTCTGCAAATACACAAGATTCATGCGTTTCTAGGCGCCAAACAAGCCCCAAATGAATGCAAAGTCGCTTCATAACGAAATCGAACGATTGTGTTTTGCGCTCGATGTAGGAGTTCCAGCTCGTATTATGAGATCAAAAACCTTTCATTCTATGCAACTACACAAGATTCGTGCGTTTCTAGCCGCCAAACAAGCCCCAAATGAATGCAAAGTCGCTTCATAACGAAATCGAACGATTGAGTTTTGCGCTCGATATAGGCGTTCCAGCTCGTATTATGAGATCAAAAAACCTTCGTTCTATGCAAATACACAAGATTCATGCGTTCCTAGTCGCCAAACAAGCCCCAAATGAATGCAAAGTCGCTTCGTAACGAAATCGAACGATTGAGTTTTGCGCTCGATGTAGGCGTTCCAGCTCGTATTATGAGATGAAAACTCTTCATTCTATGCAAATACGCAAGATTCATGCGTTTCTAGCCGCCAAACAAGACCCAAACGAATGCAAAGTCGCTTTATAACGAAATCGAACGATTGAGTTTTGCGCTCGCTGTAAGCGTTACAGCTCCTATTATGGGATCAAAAGCTTTTCATTCTATGCGAATACACAAGATTCATGCGTTTCTAGCCGCCAAACAAACCCCAAACGAATGCAAAGTCGCTTTATAACGAAATCGAACTATTGAGTTTTGCGCTCGCTGTAGGCGTTCCAGCTCCTATTATGGAATCAAAAACTTTTCATTCTATGCGAATACACAAGATTCATGCGTTTCTAGCCGCCAAACAAACCCCAAACGAATGCAAAGTCGCTTTATAACGAATTCGAACGATTGAGTTTTGCGCTCCATGTAGGCGATCCAGCTCGTATTATGAGATCAAAAAACCTTCATTCTATGCAAGTACACAAGATTCATGCGTTCCTAGGCGCCAAACAAGCCCCAAATGAATGCACAGTCGCTTCATAACGAAATCGAACGATTGAGTTTTGCGCTCGCTGTAGGCGTTCCAGCTCGTATTATGGGATCAAAAACTCTTCATTCTCTGCAAATACACAAGATTCATGCGTTTCTAGCCGCCAAACAAGACCCAAACGAATGCAAAGTCGCTTTATAAAGAAATCGAACGATTGAGTTTTGCGCTCACTGTAGGCGTTCCAGCTCGTATTATGGGATCAAAAACTCTTCGTTCTATGCAAATACACAAGAATCATGCCTTTCTAGCCGCCAAACAAGCCCCAAACGAATGCAAAGTCGATTTATAGCGAAATCGCATATTTGAGTTTTGCGCTCGCTGTTGGCGTTCCAGCTCGTATTATGAGTTCAAAATCCCTTCGTTCTATGCAAATACACAAGATTCATGCGTTTCTAGGCGCCAAACAAGCCCCAAATGAATGCACAGTCGCTTCATAACGAAATCGAACGATTGAGTTTTGCGCTCGCTGTAGGCGTTCCAGCTCGTATTATGGGATCAAAAACTCTTCATTCTCTGCAAATACACAAGATTCATGCGTTTCTAGCCGCCAAACAAGACCCAAACGAATGCAAAGTCGCTTTATAACGAAATCGAACGATTGAGTTTTGCGCTCGCTGTAGGCGTTCCAGCTCGTATTATGGGATCAAAAACTCTTCATTCTCTGCAATTACACAAGATTCATGCGTTTCTAGGCGCCAAACAAGCCCCAAATGAATGCAAAGTCGCTTCATAACGAAATCGAACGATTGAGTTTTGCGATCGCTGTAGGCGTTCCAGCTCGTATTATGGGATCAAAAACTCTTCATTCTCTGCAAATACACAAGATTCATGCGTTTCTAGCCGCCAAACAAGACCCAAACGAATGCAAAGTCGCTTTATAACGAAATCGAACGATTGAGTTTTGCGCTCGCTGTAGGCGTTCCAGCTCGTATTATGGGATCAAAAACTCTTCATTCTCTGCAAATACACAAGATTCATGCGTTTCTAGGCGCCAAACAAGCCCCAAATGAATGCAAAGTCGCTTCATAACGAAATCGAACGATTGTGTTTTGCGCTCGATGTAGGAGTTCCAGCTCGTATTATGAGATCAAAAACCTTTCATTCTATGCAACTACACAAGATTCGTGCGTTTCTAGCCGCCAAACAAGCCGCAAATGAATGCAAAGTCGCTTCATAACGAAATCGAACGATTGAGTTTTGCGCTCGATATAGGCGTTCCAGCTCGTATTATGAGATCAAAAAACCTTCGTTCTATGCAAATACACAAGATTCATGCGTTCCTAGTCGCCAAACAAGCCCCAAATGAATGCAAAGTCGCTTCGTAACGAAATCGAACGATTGAGTTTTGCGCTCGATGTAGGCGTTCCAGCTCGTATTATGAGATGAAAACTCTTCATTCTATGCAAATACGCAAGATTCATGCGTTTCTAGCCGCCAAACAAGACCCAAACGAATGCAAAGTCGCTTTATAACGAAATCGAACGATTGAGTTTTGCGCTCGCTGTAAGCGTTACAGCTCCTATTATGGGATCAAAAGCTTTTCATTCTATGCGAATACACAAGATTCATGCGTTTCTAGCCGCCAAACAAACCCCAAACGAATGCAAAGTCGCTTTATAACGAATTCGAACGATTGAGTTTTGCGCTCCATGTAGGCGATCCAGCTCGGATTATGAGATCAAAAAACCTTCATTCTATGCAAGTACACAAGAATCATGCATTTCTAGCCGCCAAACAAGCCCCAAACGAATGCAAAGTCGTTTCATAACGCAATCGCATATTTGAGTTTTGCACTCGCTGTAGGCGTTCCAGCTCGTATTATGAGATCAAAAGCCTTCGTTCTATGCAAATACACAAGATTCATGCGTTCCTAGGCGCCAAACAAGCCCCAAATGAATGCACAGTCGCTTCATAACGAAATCGAACGATTGAGTTTTGCGCTCGCTGTAGGCGTTCCAGCTCGTATTATGGGATCAAAAACTCTTCATTCTCTGCAAATACACAAGATTCATGCGTTTCTAGCCGCCAAACAAGACCCAAACGAATGCAAAGTCGCTTTATAAAGAAATCGAACGATTGAGTTTTGCGCTCACTGTAGGCGTTCCAGCTCGTATTATGGGATCAAAAACTCTTCATTCTATGCAAATACACAAGAATCATGCATTTCTAGCCGACAAACAAGCCCCAAACGAATGCAAAGTCGTTTTATAGCGAAATCGCATATTTGAGTTTTGCGCTCGCTGTTGGCGTTCCAGCTCGTATTATGAGTTCAAAAACCCTTCGTTCTATGCAAATACACAAGATTCATGCGTTTCTAGGCGCCAAACAAGCCCCAAATGAATGCACAGTCGCTTCATAACGAAATCGAACGATTGAGTTTTGCGCTCGCTGTAGGCGTTCCAGCTCCTATTATGGGATCAAAAACTCTTCATTCTATGCAAATACACAAGATTCATGCGTTTCTAGGCGCCAAACAAGCCCCAAATGAATGCAAAGTCGCTTCATAACGAAATCGAACGATTGAGTTTTGCGCTCGATGTAGGCGTTCCAGCTCGTATTATGAGATGAAAACTCTTCATTCTATGCAAATACGCAAGATTCATGCGTTTCTAGCCGCCAAACAAGACCCAAACGAATGCAAAGTCGCTTTATAACGAAATCGAACGATTGAGTTTTGCGCTCGCTGTAGGCGTTACAGCTCCTATTATGGGATCAAAAACTTTTCATTCTATGCGAATACACAAGATTCATGCGTTTCTAGCCGCCAAACAAACCCCAAACGAATGCAAAGTCGCTTTATAACGAATTCGAACGATTGAGTTTTGCGCTCCATGTAGGCGATCCAGCTCGTATTATGAGATCAAAAAACCTTCATTCTATGCAAGTACACAAGAATCATGCATTTCTAGCCGCCAAACAAGCCCCAAACGAATGCAAAGTCGTTTCATAACGAAATCGCATATTTGAGTTTTGCACTCGCTGTAGGCGTTCCAGCTCGTATTATGAGATCAAAAGCCTTCGTTCTATGCAAATACACAAGATTCATGCGTTCCTAGGCGCCAAACAAGCCCCAAATGAATGCACAGTCGCTTCATAACGAAATCGAACGATTGAGTTTTGCGCTCGCTGTAGGCGTTCCAGCTCGTATTATGGGATCAAAAACTCTTCATTCTCTGCAAATACACAAGATTCATGCGTTTCTAGCCGCCAAACAAGACCCAAACGAATGCAAAGTCGCTTTATAAAGAAATCGAACGATTGAGTTTTGCGCTCACTGTAGGCGTTCCAGCTCGTATTATGGGATCAAAAACTCTTCATTCTATGCAAATACACAAGAATCATGCCTTTCTAGCCGCCAAACAAGCCCCAAACAAATGCAAAGTCGTTTTATAGCGAAATCGCATATTTGAGTTTTGCGCTCATTGTTGGCGTTCCAGCTCGTATTATGAGTTCAAAAACCCTTCGTTCTATGCAAATACACAAGATTCATGCGTTTCTAGGCGCCAAACAAGCCCCAAATGAATGCACAGTCGCTTCATAACGAAATCGAACGATTGAGTTTTGCGCTCGCTGTAGGCGTTCCAGCTCGTATTATGGGATCAAAGACTCTTCATTCTCTGCAAATACACAAGATTCATGCGTTTCTAGCCGCCAATCAAGACCCAAACGAATGCAAAGTCGCTTTATAAAGAAATCGAACGATTGAGTTTTGCGCTCACTGTAGGCGTTCCAGCTCGTATTATGGGATCAAAAACTCTTCATTCTATGCAAATACACAAGAATCATGCCTTTCTAGCCGCCAAACAAGCCCCAAACGAATGCAAAGTCGTTTTATAGCGAAATCGCATATTTGAGTTTTGCGCTCGCTGTTGGCGTTCCAGCTCGTATTATGAGTTCAAAAACCCTTCGTTCTATGCAAATACACTAGATTCATGCGTTTCTAGGCGCCAAACAAGCCCCAAATGAATGCACAGTCTCTTCATAACGAAATCGAACGATTGAGTTTTGCGCTCGCTGTAGGCGTTCCAGCTCGTATTATTTGATCAAAAACTCTTCATTCTCTGCAAATACACAAGATTCATGCGTTTCTAGCCGCCAAACAAGACCCAAACGAATGCAAAGTCGCTTTATAACGAAATCGAACGATTGAGTTTTGCGCTCGCTGTAGGCGTTCCAGCTCGTATTATGGGATCAAAAACTCTTCATTCTCTGCAAATACACAAGATTCATGCGTTTCTAAGCGCCAAACAAGCCCCAAATGAATGCAAAGTCGCTTCATAACGAAATCGAACGATTGTGTTTTGCGCTCGATGTAGGAGTTCCAGCTCGTATTATGAGATCAAAAACCTTTCATTCTATGCAACTACACAAGATTCGTGCGTTTCTAGCCGCCAAACAAGCCGCAAATGAATGCAAAGTCGCTTCATAACGAAATCGAACGATTGAGTTTTGCGCTCGATATAGGCGTTCCAGCTCGTATTATGAGATCAAAAAACCTTCATTCTATGCAGGTACACAAGAATCATGCATTTCTAGCCGCCAATCAAGCCCCAAACGAATGCAAAGTCGTTTTATAACGAAATCGCATATTTGAGTTTTGCACTCGCTGTAGGCGTTCCAGCTCGTATTATGAGATCAAAAGCCTTCGTTCTATGCAAATACACAAGATTCATGCGTTCCTAGGCGCCTAACAAGCCCCAAATGAATGCACAGTCGCTTCATAACGAAATCGAACGATTGAGTTTTGCGCTCGCTGTAGGCGTTCCAGCTCGTATTATGGGATCAAAAACTCTTCATTCTCTGCAAATACACAAGATTCATGCGTTTCTAGCCGCCAAACAAGACCCAAACGAATGCAAAGTCGCTTTATAAAGAAATCGAACGATTGAGTTTTGCGCTCACTGTAGGCGTTCCAGCTCGTATTATGGGATCAAAAACTCTTCATTCTATGCAAATACACAAGAATCATTCATTTCTAGCCGCAAAACAAGCCCCAATCGAATGCAAAGTCGTTTTATAGCGAAATCGCATATTTGAGTTTTGCGCTCGCTGTTGGCGTTCCAGCTCGTATTATGAGTTCAAAAACCCTTCGTTCTATGCAAATACACAAGATTCATGCGTTTCTAGGCGCCAAACAAGCCCCAAATGAATGCACACTCGCTTCATAACGAAATCGAACGATTGAGTTTTGCGCTCGCTGTAGGCGTTCCAGCTCGTATTATGGGATCAAAAACTCTTCATTCTCTGCAAATACATAAGATTCATGCGTTTCTAGCCGCCAAACAAGACCCAAACGAATGCAAAGTCGCTTTATAACGAAATCGAACGATTGAGTTTTGCGCTCGCTGTAGGCGTTCCAGCTCGTATTATGGGATCAAAAACTCTTCATTCTCTGCAAATACACAAGATTCATGCGTTTCTAGGCGCCAAACAAGCCCCAAATGAATGCAAAGTCGCTTCATAACGAAATCGAACGATTGAGTTTTGCGCTCGCTGTAGGCGTTCCAGCTCGTATTATGAGATCAAAAACCTTTCATTCTATGCAACTACACAAGATTCGTGCGTTTCTAGCCGCCAAACAAGCCCCAAACGAATGCAAAGTCGCTTTATAACGAAATCGAATGATTGAGTTTTGCGCTCACTGAAGGCGTTCCAGCTCGTATTATGGGATCAAAAATTCTTCATTCTATGCAAATACACAAGAATCATGCATTTCTAGCCGCCAAACAAGACCCAAACGAATGCAAAGTCGCTTTAGAACGAAATCGAACGATTGAGTTTTGCGCTCGCTGTAGGCGTTCCAGCTCGTATTATGGGATCAAAAACTCTTCATTCTCTGCAAATACACAAGATTCATGCGTTTCTAGGCGCCAAACAAGCCCCAAATGAATGCAAAGTCGCTTCATAACGAAATCGAACGATTGTGTTTTGCGCTCGATGTAGGAGTTCCAGCTCGTATTATGAGATCAAGAACCCTTCATTCTATGCAAATACACAAGAATCATGCATTTCTAGCCGCCAAACAAGCCCCAAACGAATGCAAAGTCGTTTTATAAAGAAATCGCATATTTGAGTTTTGCGCTCGCTGTAGGCGTTCCAGCTCGTATTATGAGATCAAAAACCCTTCATTCTATGCAAATACACAAGATTCATGCGTTTCTAGCCGCCAAACAAGCCCCAAATGAATGCACAGTCGCTTCATAACGAAATCGAACGATTGAGTTTTGCGCTCGATGTCGGCGTTCCAGCTCGTATTATGAGATCAAAAACTCTTCATTCTATGCAAATACGCAAGATTCATGCGTTTCTAGCCGCCAAACAAGACCCAAACGAATGCAAAGTCGCTTTATAACGAAATCGAACGATTGAGTTTTGCGCTCGCTGTAGGCGTTCCAGCTCGTATTGTGGGATCAAAAACTCTTCATTCTCTGCAAATACACAAGATTCATACGTTTCTAGCCGCCAAACAAGACCCAAACGAATGCAAAGTCGCTTTATAACGAAATCGAACGATTGAGTTTTGCGCTCGCTGTAGGCGTTCCAGCTCGTATTATGGGATCAAAAACTCTTCATTCTCTGCAAATACACAAGATTCATGCGTTTCTAGCCGCCAAACAAGACCCAAACGAATGCAAAGTCGCTTTATAACGAAATCGAACGATTGAGTTTTGCGCTCGCTGTAGGCGTTCCAGCTCGTATTATGGGATCAAAAACTCTTCATTCTCTGCAAATACACAAGATTCATGCGTTTCTAGGCGCCAAACAAGCCCCAAATGAATGCAAAGTCGCTTCATAACGAAATCGAACGATTGTGTTTTGCGCTCGATGTAGGAGTACCAGCTCGTATTATGAGATCAAAAAGCTTTCATTCTATGCAACTACACAAGATTCGTGCGTTTCTAGCCGCCAAACAAGCCGCAAATGAATGCAAAGTCGCTTCATAACGAAATCGAACGATTGAGTTTTGCGCTCGATGTAGGCGTTCCAGCTCGTATTATGAGATGAAAACTCTTCATTCTATGCAAATACGCAAGATTCATGCGTTTCTAGCCGCCAAACAAGACCCAAACGAATGCAAAGTCGCTTTATAACGAAATCGAACGATTGAGTTTTGCGCTCGCTGTAGGCGTTCCAGCTCCTATTATGGGATCAAAAACTCTTCATTCTATGCGAATACACAAGATTCATGCGTTTCTAGCCGCCAAACAAACCCGAAACGAATGCAAAGTCGTGTAACGGCCGCAGCCTAACTATTTCGACTTTAACCTTTCGACTTTAATATTTATTCGAGGGTATCGATACGGAGCGTTTCCGTTCGATTCGCTCTTCAAAGAAGCCCTTAAGGCTATCGAAGCATCCGGACCGCCGTGAGCGTCCACTTATCTAGCTTAGAATAAACATCCTTCGACTCTTTATTCCTTTGTAACAGCGAGCGCGAAGCCCTCAGCTTCACGCCCGCTTCAATCAGTTCAGCTCCGACGACCGACCAGTGCGGTACACTCTCCCAAACAATTAACGCTACGACTAATAAAGTACGTATATAATTTATTCAATCCGGCTTCAAGTTAACATCGATCATTCTAAGACCCAAGCGGCCATCCGTCACAGTCGCTTTATAACGAAATCGAACGATTGAGTTTTGCGCTCCATGTAGGCGATCCAGCTCGTATTATGAGATGAAAACTCTTCATTCTATGCAAATACGCAAGATTCATGCGTTTCTAGCCGCCAAACAAGACCCAAACGAATGCAAAGTCGCTTTATAACGAAATCGAACGATTGAGTTTTGCGCTCGCTGTAGGCGTTCCAGCTCGTATTATGAGATCAAAAACGCTTCATTCTATGCAAATACACAAGATTCATTCGTTTCTAGCCGCCAAACAAGCCCCAAACGAATACAAAGTCGCTTTATAATGAAATCGAACGATTGAACTTTGGGCTCGCTGTAGGAGTTCCAGCTCGTATTATGAGATCACAAACCCTTCATTCTATGCAATTACACAAGATTCGTGCGTTTCTAGCCGCCAAACAAGCCCCAAACGAATGCAAAGTCGCTTTGTAACGAAATCGAACGATTGAGTTTTCCGCTCACTGCAGGCGTTCCAGCTCGTATTATGGGATCAAAAACTCTTCATTCTGTGCAAATACACAAGAATCATGCATTTCTAGACGCCAAACAAGCCCCAAACGAATGAAAAGTCGTTTTATAACGAAATCGCATATTTGAGTTTTGCGCTCGCTATAGGCGTTCCAGCTCGTATTATGAGATCAAAAACCCTTCATTCTATGCAAATACACAAGATTCATGCGTTTCTAGGCGCCAAACAAGCCCCAAATGAATGCACAGTCGCTTCATAACGAAATCGAACGTTTGAGTTTTGCGCTCGATGTAGGCGTTCCAGCTCGTATTATGAGATCAAAAAATCTTCATTCTATGCAAATACGCAAGATTCATGCGTTTCTAGCCGCCAAACAAGACCCAAACGAATGCAAAGTCGCTTTATAAAGAAATCGAACGGTTGAGTTTTGCGCTCGCTGTAGGCGTTCCAGCTCGTATTATGGGATCAAAAACTCTTCATTCTCTGCAAATACACAAGATTCATGCGTTTCTAGGCGCCAAACAAGCCCCAAATGAATGCAAAGTCGCTTTATAACGAAATCGAAGGATTGAGTTTTGTGCTCGCTGTAGGCGTTCCAGCTCGTATTATGCGATCAAAAACTCTTCATTCCATGCACATACACAAGAATCATGCGTTTCTAGCCGCCAATCAAGCCCCAAACGAATGCAAAGTCGTTTTATAATGAAACCGCATATTTGAGTTTTGAGCTCGCTGTAGGCGTTCCAGCTCGTATTATGAGATCAAAAACTCTTCATTCTATGCAAATACCCAAGATTCATGCGTTTCTAGCCGCCAAACAAGACCCAAACGAATGCAAAGTCGCTTTATAACGAAATCGAACGATTGAGTTTTGCGCTCGCTGTAGGAGTTCCAGCTCGTATTATGAGATCAAGAACCCTTCATTCTATGCAAATACACAAGATTCATGCGTTTCTAGGCGCCAAACAAGCCCCAAATGAATGCAAAGTCGCTTTATAACGAAATCGAAGGATTGAGTTTTGCGATCAATGTAGGCGTTCCAGCTCGTATTATGAGATCAAAACTCTTCATTCTATGCACATACACAAGAATCATGCGTTTCTAGCCGCCAATCAAGCGCCAAACGAATGCAAAGTCGTTTTATAATGAAATCGCATATTTGAGTTTTGAGCTCGCTGTAGGCGTTCCAGCTCGTATTATGAGATCAAAAACTCTTCATTCTATGCAAATACCCAAGATTCATGCGTTTCTAGCCGCCAAACAAGACCCAAACGAATGCAAAGTCGCTTTATAACGAAATCGAACGATTGAGTTTTGCGCTCGCTGTAGGCGTTCCAGCTCGTATTATGAGATCAAGAACCCTTCATTCTATGCAAATACACAAGATTCATGCGTTTCTAGGCGCCAAACAAGCCCCAAATGAATGCAATGTCGCTTCATAACGAAATCGAACGATTGAGTTTTGCGATCAATGTAGGCGTTCCAGCTCGTATTATGAGATCAAAACTCTTCATTCTATGCAAATACGCAAGATTCATGCGTTTCTAGCCGCCAAACAAGACCCAAACGAATGCAAAGTCGCTTTATAACGAAATCGAACGATTGAGTTTTGTGCTCGCTTTAGGCGTTCCAGCTCGTATTATGGGATCAAAAACTCTTCATTCTCTGCAAATACACAAGATTCATACGTTTCTAGCCGCCAAACAAGACCCAAACGAATGCAAAGTCGCTTTATAACGAAATCGAACGATTGAGTTTTGCGCTCGCTGTAGGCGTTCCAGCTCGTATTATGAGATCAAGAACCCTTCATTCTATGCAAATACACAAGATTCATGCGTTTCTAGGCGCCAAACAAGCCCCAAATGAATGCAAAGTCGCTTTATAACGAAATCGAAGGATTGAGTTTTGCCCTCGCTGTAGGCGTTCCAGCTCGTATTATGCGATCAAAAACTCTTCATTCCATGCACATACACAAGAATCATGCGTTTCTAGCCGCCAATCAAGCCCCAAACGAATGCAAAGTCGTTTTATAATGAAATCGCATATTTGAGTTTTGAGCTCGCTGTAGGCGTTCCAGCTCGTATTATGAGATCAAAAACTCTTCATTCTATGCAAATACCCAAGATTCATGCGTTTCTAGCCGCCAAACAAGACCCAAACGAATGCAAAGTCGCTTTATAACGAAATCGAACGATTGAGTTTTGCGCTCGCTGTAGGCGTTCCAGCTCGTATTATGAGATCAAGAACCCTTCATTCTATGCAAATACACAAGATTCTTGCGTTTCTAGCCGCCAAACAAGCCCCAAACGAATGCAAAGTCGCTTCATAACGAAATCGACCGATTGTGTTTTGCGCTCGCTGTAAGCATTCCAGCTCCTATTATGGGATCAAAAACTCTTCATTCTATGCAAATACACAAGATTCATGCGTTTCTAGGCGCCAAACAAGCCCCAAATGAATGCAATGTCGCTTCATAACGAAATCGAACGATTGAGTTTTGCGATCAATGTAGGCGTTCCAGCTCGTATTATGAGATCAAAACTCTTCATTCTATGCAAATACGCAAGATTCATGCGTTTCTAGCCGCCAAACAAGACCCAAACGAATGCAAAGTCGCTTTATAACGAAATCGAACGATTGAGTTTTGTGCTCGCTGTAGGCGTTCCAGCTCGTATTATGGGATCAAAAACTCTTCATTCTCTGCAAATACACAAGATTCATACGTTTCTAGCCGCCAAACAAGACCCAAACGAATGCAAAGTCGCTTTATAACGAAATCGAACGATTGAGTTTTGCGCTCGCTGTAGGCGTTCCAGCTCGTATTATGAGATCAAGAACCCTTCATTCTATGCAAATACACAAGATTCATGCGTTTCTAGGCGCCAAACAAGCCCCAAATGAATGCAAAGTCGCTTTATAACGAAATCGAAGGATTGAGTTTTGCCCTCGCTGTAGGCGTTCCAGCTCGTATTATGCGATCAAAAACTCTTCATTCCATGCACATACACAAGAATCATGCGTTTCTAGCCGCCAATCAAGCCCCAAACGAATGCAAAGTCGTTTTATAATGAAATCGCATATTTGAGTTTTGAGCTCGCTGTAGGCGTTCCAGCTCGTATTATGAGATCAAAAACTCTTCATTCTATGCAAATACCCAAGATTCATGCGTTTCTAGCCGCCAAACAAGACCCAAACGAATGCAAAGTCGCTTTATAACGAAATCGAACGATTGAGTTTTGCGCTCGCTGTAGGCGTTCCAGCTCGTATTATGAGATCAAGAACCCTTCATTCTATGCAAATACACAAGATTCTTGCGTTTCTAGCCGCCAAACAAGCCCCAAACGAATGCAAAGTCGCTTCATAACGAAATCGACCGATTGTGTTTTGCGCTCGCTGTAAGCATTCCAGCTCCTATTATGGGATCAAAAACTCTTCATTCTATGCAAATACACAAGATTCATGCGTTTCTAGGCGCCAAACAAGCCCCAAATGAATGCAATGTCGCTTCATAACGAAATCGAACGATTGAGTTTTGCGATCAATGTAGGCGTTCCAGCTCGTATTATGAGATCAAAACTCTTCATTCTATGCAAATACGCAAGATTCATGCGTTTCTAGCCGCCAAACAAGACCCAAACGAATGCAAAGTCGCTTTATAACGAAATCGAACGATTGAGTTTTGTGCTCGCTGTAGGCGTTCCAGCTCGTATTATGGGATCAAAAACTCTTCATTCTATGCAAATACACAAGATTCATACGTTTCTAGCCGCCAAACAAGACCCAAACGAATGCAAAGTCGCTTTATAACGAAATCGAACGATTGAGTTTTGCGCTCGCTGTAGGCGTTCCAGCTCGTATTATGAGATCAAGAACCCTTCATTCTATGCAAATACACAAGATTCATGCGTTTCTAGGCGCCAAACAAGCCCCAAATGAATGCAAAGTCGCTTTATAACGAAATCGAAGGATTGAGTTTTGCCCTCGCTGTAGGCGTTCCAGCTCGTATTATGCGATCAAAAACTCTTCATTCCATGCACATACACAAGAATCATGCGTTTCTAGCCGCCAATCAAGCCCCAAACGAATGCAAAGTCGTTTTATAATGAAATCGCATATTTGAGTTTTGAGCTCGCTGTAGGCGTTCCAGCTCGTATTATGAGATCAAAAACTCTTCATTCTATGCAAATACACAAGATTCATGCGTTTCTAGCCGCCAAACAAGACCCAAACGAATGCAAAGTCGCTTTATAACGAAATCGAACGATTGAGTTTTGCGCTCGCTGTAGGCGTTCCAGCTCGTATTATGAGATCAAGAACCCTTCATTCTATGCAAATACACAAGATTCTTGCGTTTCTAGCCGCCAAACAAGCCCCAAACGAATGCAAAGTCGCTTCATAACGAAATCGACCGATTGTGTTTTGCGCTCGCTGTAAGCATTCCAGCTCCTATTATGGGATCAAAAACTCTTCATTCTATGCAAATACACAAGATTCATGCGTTTCTAGGCGCCAAACAAGCCCCAAATGAATGCAAAGTCGCTTCATAACGAAATCGAACGATTGAGTTTTGCGCTCAATGTAGGCGTTCCAGCTCGTATTATGAGATGAAAACTCTTCATTCTATGCAAATACGCAAGATTCATGCGTTTCTAGCCGCCAAACAAGACCCAAACGAATGCAAAGTCGCTTTATAACGAAATCGAACGATTGAGTTTTGCGCTCGCTGTAGGCGTTCCAGCTCGTATTATGGGATCAAAAACTCTTCATTCTCTGCAAATACACAAGATTCATACGTTTCTAGCCGCCAAACAAGACCCAAACGAATGCAAAGTCGCTTTATAACGAAATCGAACGATTGAGTTTTGCGCTCGCTGTAGGCGTTCCAGCTCGTATTATGAGATCAAGAACCCTTCATTCTATGCAAATACACAAGATTCATGCGTTTCTAGGCGCCAAACAAGCCCCAAATGAATGCAAAGTCGCTTTATAACGAAATCGAAGGATTGAGTTTTGCGCTCGCTGTAGGCGTTCCAGCTCGTATTATGCGATCAAAAACTCTTCATTCCATGCACATACACAAGAATCATGCGTTTCTAGCCGCCAATCAAGCCCCAAACGAATGCAAAGTCGTTTTATAATGAAATCGCATATTTGAGTTTTGAGCTCGCTGTAGGCGTTCCAGCTCGTATTATGAGATCAAAAACTCTTCATTCTATGCAAATACCCAAGATTCATGCGTTTCTAGCCGCCAAACAAGACCCAAACGAATGCAAAGTCGCTTTATAACGAAATCGAACGATTGAGTTTTGCGCTCGCTGTAGGCGTTCCAGCTCGTATTATGAGATCAAGAACCCTTCATTCTATGCAAATACACAAGATTCATGCGTTTCTAGCCGCCAAACAAGCCCCAAACGAATGCAAAGTCGCTTCATAACGAAATCGACCGATTGTGTTTTGCGCTCGCTGTAAGCATTCCAGCTCCTATTATGGGATCAAAAACTCTTCATTCTATGCAAATACACAAGATTCATGCGTTTCTAGGCGCCAAACAAGCCCCAAATGAATGCAAAGTCGCTTCATAACGAAATCGAACGATTGAGTTTTGCGCTCAATGTAGGCGTTCCAGCTCGTATTATGAGATGAAAACTCTTCATTCTATGCAAATACGCAAGATTCATGCGTTTCTAGCCGCCAAACAAGACCCAAACGAATGCAAGGTCGCTTTATAACGAAATCGAACGATTGAGTTTTGCGCTCGCTGTAGGCGTTCCAGCTCGTATTATGGGATCAAAAACTCTTCATTCTCTGCAAATACACAAGATTCATACGTTTCTAGCCGCCAAACAAGACCCAAACGAATGCAAAGTCGCTTTATAACGAAATCGAACGATTGAGTTTTGCGCTCGCTGTAGGCGTTCCAGCTCGTATTATGGGATCAAAAACTCTTCATTCTCTGCAAATACACAAGATTCATACGTTTCTAGCCGCCAAACAAGACCCAAACGAATGCAAAGTCGCTTTATAACGAAATCGAACGATTGAGTTTTGCGCTCGCTGTAGGCGTTCCAGCTCGTATTATGGGATCAAAAACTCTTCATTCTATGCAAATACACAAGATTCATGCGTTTCTAGGCGCCAAACAAGCCCCAAATGAATGCAAAGTCGCTTCATAACGAAATCGAACGATTGAGTTTTGCGCTCAATGTAGGCGTTCCAGCTCGTATTATGAGATGAAAACTCTTCATTCTATGCAAATACGCAAGATTCATGCGTTTCTAGCCGCCAAACAAGACCCAAACGAATGCAAAGTCGCTTTATAACGAAATCGAACGATTGAGTTTTGCGCTCGCTGCAGGCGTTCCAGCTCGTATTATGGGATCAAAAACTCTTCATTCTGTGCAAATACACAAGAATCATGCATTTCTAGCCGCCAAACAAGCCCCAAACGAATGAAAAGTCGTTTTATAACGAAATCGCATATTTGAGTTTTGCGCTCGCTATAGGCGTTCCAGCTCGTATTATGAGATCAAAAACCCTTCATTATATGCAAATACACAAGATTCATGCGTTTCTAGGCGCCAAACAAGCCCCAAATGAATGCAAAGTCGCTTTATATCGAAATCGAACGATTGAGTTTTGCGCTCGCTGTAGGCGTTCCAGCTCGTATTGTGCGACAAAAACTCTTCATTCCATGCACATACACAAGAATCATGCGTTTCTAGCCGCCAATCAAGCCCCAAACGAATGCAAAGTCGTTTTATAATGAAATCGCATATTTGAGTTTTGAGCTCGCTGTAGGCGTTCCAGCTCGTATTATGAGATCAAAAACTCTTCATTCTATGCAAATACCCAAGATTCATGCGTTTCTAGCCGCCAAACAAGACCCAAACGAATGCAAAGTCGCTTTATAACGAAATCGAACGATTGAGTTTTGTGCTCGCTGTAGGCGTTCCAGCTCGTATTATGAGATCAAGAACCCTTCATTCTATGCACATACACAAGAATCATGCGTTTCTAGCCGCCAATCAAGCCCCAAACGAATGCAAAGTCGTTTTATAATGAAATCGCATATTTGAGTTTTGAGCTCGCTGTAGGCGTTCCAGCTCGTCTTATGAGATCAAAAACTCTTCATTCTATGCAAATACCCAAGATTCATGCGTTTCTAGCCGCCAAACAAGACCCAAACGAATGCAAAGTCGCTTTATAACGAAATCGAACGATTGAGTTTTGCGCTCGCTGTAGGCGTTCCAGCTCGTATTATGAGATCAAGAACCCTTCATTCTATGCAAATACACAAGATTCATGCGTTTCTAGGCGCCAAACAAGCCCCAAATGAATGCAATGTCGCTTTATAACGAAATCGAACGATTGAGTTTTGCGCTCGCTGTTGGCGTTCCAGCTCGTATTATGGGATCAAAAACTCTTCATTCTCTGCAAATACACAAGATTCATACGTTTCTAGCCGCCAAACAAGACCCAAACGAATGCAAAGTCGCTTTATAACGAAATCGAACGATTGAGTTTTGCGCTCGCTGTAGGCGTTCCAGCTCGTATTATGAGATCAAAAACTCTTCATTCTCTGCAAATACACAAGATTCATGCGTTTCTAGGCGCCAAACAAGCCCCAAATGAATGCAAAGTCGCTTTATATCGAAATCGAACGATTGAGTTTTGCGCTCGCTGTAGGCGTTCCAGCTCGTATTATGCGACAAAAACTCTTCATTCCATGCACATACACAAGAATCATGCGTTTCTAGCCGCCAATCAAGCCCCAAACGAATGCAAAGTCGTTTTATAATGAAATCGCATATTTGAGTTTTGAGCTCGCTGTAGGCGTTCCAGCTCGTATTATGAGATCAAAAACTCTTCATTCTATGCAAATACCCAAGATTCATGCGTTTCTAGCCGCCAAACAAGACCCAAACGAATGCAAAGTCGCTTTATAACGAAATCGAACGATTGAGTTTTGTGCTCGCTGTAGGCGTTCCAGCTCGTATTATGAGATCAAGAACCCTTCATTCTATGCAAATACACAAGATTCATGCGTTTCTAGGCGCCAAACAAGCCCCAAATGAATGCAATGTCGCTTCATAACGAAATCGAACGTTTGAGTTTTGCGCTCAATGTAGGCGTTCCAGCTCGTATTATGAGATGAAAACTCTTCATTCTATGCAAATACGCAAGATTCATGCGTTTTTAGCCGCCAAACAAGACCCAAACGAATGCAAAGTCGCTTTATAACGAAATCGAACGATTGAGTTTTGCGCTCGCTGTTGGCGTTCCAGCTCGTATTATGGGATCAAAAACTCTTCATTCTCTGCAAATACACAAGATTCATACGTTTCTAGCCGCCAATCAAGCCCCAAACGAATGCAAAGTCGTTTTATAATGAAATCGCATATTTGAGTTTTGAGCTCGCTGTAGGCGTTCCAGCTCGTATTATGAGATCAAAAACTCTTCATTCTATGCAAATACCCAAGATTCATGCGTTTCTAGCCGCCAAACAAGACCCAAACGAATGCAAAGTCGCTTTATAACGAAATCGAACGATTGAGTTTTGCGCTCGCTGTAGGCGTTCCAGCTCGTATTATGAGATCAAGAACCCTTCATTCTATGCAAATACACAAGATTCATGCGTTTCTAGGCGCCAAACAAGCCCCAAATGAATGCAATGTCGCTTCATAACGAAATCGAACGTTTGAGTTTTGCGCTCAATGTAGGCGTTCCAGCTCGTATTATGAGATGAAAACTCTTCATTCTATGCAAATACGCAAGATTCATGCGTTTCTAGCCGCCAAACAAGACCCAAACGAATGCAAAGTCGCTTTATAACGAAATCGAACGATTGAGTTTTGCGCTCGCTGTAGGCGTTCCAGCTCGTATTATGGGATCAAAAACTCTTCATTCTCTGCAAATACACAAGATTCATACGTTTCTAGCCGCCAAACAAGACCCAAACGAATGCAAAGTCGCTTTATAACGAAATCGAACGATTGAGTTTTGCGCTCGCTGTAGGCGTTCCAGCTCGTATTATGAGATCAAAAACTCTTCATTCTATGCAAATACGCAAGATTCATGCGTTTCTAGCCGCCAAACAAGACCCAAACGAATGCAAAGTCGCTTTATAACGAAATCGAACGATTAAGTTTTGCGCTCGCTGTAGGCGTTCCAGCTCGTATTATGCGATCAAAAACTCTTCATTCCATGCACATACACAAGAATCATGCGTTTCTAGCCGCCAATCAAGCCCCAAACGAATGCAAAGTCGTTTTATAATGAAATCGCATATTTGAGTTTTGAGCTCGCTGTAGGCGTTCCAGCTCGTCTTATGAGATCAAAAACTCTTCATTCTATGCAAATACCCAAGATTCATGCTTTTCTAGCCGCCAAACAAGACCCAAACGAATGCAAAGTCGCTTTATAACGAAATCGAACGATTGAGTTTTGCGCTCGCTGTAGGCGTTCCAGCTCGTATTATGAGATCAAGAACCCTTCATTCTATGCAAATACACAAGATTCATGCGTTTCTAGGCGCCAAACAAGCCCCAAATGAATGCAATGTCGCTTCATAACGAAATCGAACGATTGAGTTTTGCGCTCAATGTAGGCGTTCCAGCTCGTATTATGAGATGAAAACTCTTCATTCTATGCAAATACGCAAGATTCATGCGTTTCTAGCCGCCAAACAAGACCCAAACGAATGCAAAGTCGCTTTATAACGAAATCGAACGATTGAGTTTTGCGCTCGCTGTTGGCGTTCCAGCTCGTATTATGGGATCAAAAACTCTTCATTCTCTGCAAATACACAAGATTCATGCGTTTCTAGCCGCCAAACAAGACCCAAACGAATGCAAAGTCGCTTTATAACGAAATCGAACGATTGAGTTTTGCGCTCGCTGTAGGCGTTCCAGCTCGTATTATGAGATCAAAAACGCTTCATTCTATGCAAATACACAAGATTCATTCGTTTCTAGCCGCCAAACAAGCCCCAAACGAATACAAAGTCGCTTTATAATGAAATCGAACGATTGAACTTTGGGCTCGCTGTAGGAGTTCCAGCTCGTATTATGAGATCACAAACCCTTCATTCTATGCAATTACACAAGATTCGTGCGTTTCTAGGCGCCAAACAAGCCCCAAATGAATGCACAGTCGCTTCATAACGAAATCGAACGATTGAGTTTTGCGCTCACTGTAGGCGTTCCAGCTCGTATTATGGGATCAAAAACTCTTCATTCCATGCAAATACACAAGAATCATGCGTTTCTAGCCGCCAATCAAGCCCCAAACGAATGCAAAGTCGCTTTATAACGAAATCGAACGATTGAGTTTTGCGCTCGCTGTAGGCGTTCCAGCTCGTATTATGAGATCAAAAACTCTTCATTCTATGCAAATACGCAAGATTCATGCGTTTCTAGCCGCCAGACAAGACCCAAACGAATGCATAGTCGCTTTATAACGAAATCGAACGATTGAGTTTTGCGCTCGCTGTAGGCGTTCCAGCTCGTATTATGGGATCAAAAACTCTTCATTCTCTGCAATTACACAAGATTCATGCGTTTCTAGGCGCCAAACAAGCCCCAAATGAATGCAAAGTCGCTTCATAACGAAATCGAACGATTGAGTTTTGCGATCGCTGTAGGCGTTCCAGCTCGTATTATGGGATCAAAAACTCTTCATTCTCTGCAAATACACAAGATTCATGCGTTTCTAGCCGCCAAACAAGACCCAAACGAATGCAAAGTCGCTTTATAACGAAATCGAACGATTGAGTTTTGCGCTCGCTGTATGCGTTCCAGCTCGTATTATGGGATCAAAAACTCTTCATTCTCTGCAAATACACAAGATTCATGCGTTTCTAGGCGCCAAACAAGCCCCAAATGAATGCAAAGTCGCTTCATAACGAAATCGAACGATTGTGTTTTGCGCTCGATGTAGGAGTTCCAGCTCGTATTATGAGATCAAAAACCTTTCATTCTATGCAACTACACAAGATTCGTGCGTTTCTAGCCGCCAAACAAGCCGCAAATGAATGCAAAGTCGCTTCATAACGAAATCGAACGATTGAGTTTTGCGCTCACTGTAGGCGTTCCAGCTCGTATTATGGGATCAAAAACTCTTCATTCCATGCAAATACACAAGAATCATGCGTTTCTAGCCGCCAATCAAGCCCCAAACGAATGCAAAGTCGCTTTATAACGAAATCGAACGATTGAGTTTTGCGCTCGCTGTAGGCGTTCCAGCTCGTATTATGAGATCAAAAACTCTTCATTCTATGCAAATACGCAAGATTCATGCGTTTCTAGCCGCCAGACAAGACCCAAACGAATGCAAAGTCGCTTTATAACGAAATCGAACTATTGAGTTTTGCGCTCGCTGTAGGCGTTCCAGCTCGTATTATGGGATCAAAAACTCTTCATTCTCTGCAATTACACAAGATTCATGCGTTTCTAGGCGCCAAACAAGCCCCAAATGAATGCAAAGTCGCTTCATAACGAAATCGAACGATTGAGTTTTGCGATCGCTGTAGGCGTTCCAGCTCGTATTATGGGATCAAAAACTCTTCATTCTCTGCAAATACACAAGATTCATGCGTTTCTAGCCGCCAAACAAGACCCAAACGAATGCAAAGTCGCTTTATAACGAAATCGAACGATTGAGTTTTGCGCTCGCTGTAGGCGTTCCAGCTCGTATTATGGGATCAAAAACTCTTCATTCTCTGCAATTACACAAGATTCATGCGTTTCTAGGCGCCAAACAAGCCCCAAATGAATGCAAAGTCGCTTCATAACGAAATCGAACGATTGAGTTTTGCGATCGCTGTAGGCGTTCCAGCTCGTATTATGGGATCAAAAACTCTTCATTCTCTGCAAATACACAAGATTCATGCGTTTCTAGCCGCCAAACAAGACCCAAACGAATGCAAAGTCGCTTTATAACGAAATCGAACGATTGAGTTTTGCGCTCGCTATAGGCGTTCCAGCTCGTATTATGGGATCAAAAACTCTTCATTCTCTGCAAATACACAAGATTCATGCGTTTCTAGGCGCCAAACAAGCCCCAAATGAATGCAAAGTCGCTTCATAACGAAATCGAACGATTGAGTTTTGCGCTCGATATAGGCGTTCCAGCTCGTATTATGAGATCAAAAAACCTTCGTTCTATGCAAATACACAAGATTCATGCGTTCCTAGGCGCCAAACAAGCCCCAAATGAATGCACAGTCGCTTCATAACGAAATCGAACGATTGAGTTTTGCGCTCGCTGTAGGCGTTCCAGCTCGTATTATGGGATCAAAAACTCTTCATTCTCTGCAAATACACAAGATTCATGCGTTTCTAGCCGCCAAACAAGACCCAAACGAATGCAAAGTCGCTTTATAAAGAAATCGAACGATTGAGTTTTGCGCTCACTGTAGGCGTTCCAGCTCGTATTATGGTATCAAAAACTCTTCATTCTATGCAAATACACAAGAATCATGCATTTCTAGCCGCCAAACAAGCCCCAAACGAATGCAAAGTCGTTTTATAGCGAAATCGCATATTTGAGTTTTGCGCTCGCTGTTGGCGTTCCAGCTCGTATTATGAGTTCAAAAACCCTTCGTTCTATGCAAATACACAAGATTCATGCGTTTCTAGGCGCCAAACAAGCCCCAAATGAATGCACAGTCGCTTCATAACGAAATCGAACGATTGAGTTTTGCGCTCGCTGTAGGCGTTCCAGCTCGTATTATGGGATCAAAAACTCTTCATTCTCTGCAAATACACAAGATTCATGCGTTTCTAGCCGCCAAACAAGACCCAAACGAATGCAAAGTCGCTTTATAAAGAAATCGAACGATTGAGTTTTGCGCTCACTGAAGGCGTTCCAGCTCGTATTATGGGATCAAAAACTCTTCATTCTCTGCAAATACACAAGATTCATGCGTTTCTAGGCGCCAAACAAGCCCCAAATGAATGCAAAGTCGCTTCATAACGAAATCGAACGATTGAGTTTTGCGCTCGCTGTAGGCGATCCAGCTCGTATTATGGGATCAAAAACTCTTCATTCTCTGCAAATGCACAAGATTCATGCGTTTCTAGCCGCCAAACAAGACCCAAACGAATGCAAAGTCGCTTTATAACGAAATCGAACGATTGAGTTTTGCGCTCGATGTAGGCGTTCCAGCTCGTATTATGAGATCAAGAACCCTTCATTCTATGCCATTACACAAGATTCGTGCGTTTCTAGCCGCCAAACAAACCCCAAACGAATGCAAAGTCGCTTTATAACGAAATCGAATATTTGAGTTTTGCGCTCGCTGTAGGCGTTCCAGCTCCTATTATGGGATCAAAAACTCTTCATTCTATGCAAATACACAAGAATCATGCATTTCTAGCCGCCAAACAAGCCCCAAACGAATGCAAAGTCGCTTTATAACGAAATCGCATATTTGAGTTTTGCGCTCGCTGTAGGCGTTCCAGCTCGTATTATGAGATCAAAAACACTTCGTTCTATGCAAATACACAAGATTCATGCGTTGCTAGGCGCCAAACAAGGTCCAAATGAATGCACAGTCGCTTCATAACGAAATCGAACGATTGAGTTTTGCGCTCGATGTAGGCGTTCCAGCTCGTATTATGAGATCAAAAACTCTTCATTCTATGCAAATACGCAAGATTCATGCGTTTCTAGCCGCCAAACAAGACCCAAACGAATGCAAAGTCGCTTTATAACGAAATCGAACGATTGGGTTTTGCGCTCGCTGTAGGCGTTCCAGCTCGTATTATGGGATCAAAAACTGTTCACTCTATACAAATACGCAAGATTCATGCGATTCTAGCCGCCAAACAAGACCCAAACGAATGCAAAGTTGCTTTATAACGAAATCGAACGATTGAGTTTTGCGCTCGCTGTAGGCGTTCCAGCTCGTATTATGGGATCAAAAACTCTTCATTCTCTGCAAATACACAAGATTCATGCGTTTCTAGCCGCCAAACAAGACCCAAACGAATGTGAAGTCGCTTTATAAAGAAATCGAACGATTGAGATTTGCGCTCGATGTAGACGATCCAGCTCGTATTATGAGATCAAAAACCTTCATTCTATGCAAATACACAAGAATCATGCATTTCTAGCCGCCAAGCAAGCCCCAAACGAATGCAAAGTCGTTTTATAAAGAAATCGCATATTTGAGTTTTGCGCTCGCTGTAGGCGTTCCAGCTCGTATTATGAGATCAAAAACCCTTCGTTCTATGCAAATACACAAGATTCATGCGTTTCTAGGCGCCAAACAAGCCCCAAATGAATGCACAGTCGCTTCATAACGAAATCGAACGATTGAGTTTTGCGCTCGATGTAGGCGTTCCAGCTCGTATTATGAGATCAAAAACTCTTCATTCTATGCAAATACACAAGATTCATGCGTTTCTAGGCGCCAAACAAGCCCCAAATGAATGCAAAGTCGCTTCATAACGAAATCGAACGATTGAGTTTTGCGCTCAATGTAGGCGTTCCAGCTCGTATTATGAGATCAAAAACCCTTCATTCTATGCAATTACACAAGATTCGTGCGTTTCTAGCCGCCAAACAAACCCCAAACGAATGCAAAGTCGCTTTATAACGAAATCGAATAATTGAGTTTTGCGCTCGCTGTAGGCGTTCCAGCTCCTATTATGGGATCAAAAACTCTTCATTCTATGCAAATACACAAGATTCATGCGTTTCTAGGCGCCAAACAAGCCCCAAATGAATGCAAAGTCGCTTCGTAACGAAATCGAACGATTGAGTTTTGTGCTCGATGTAGGCGTTCCAGCTCGTATTATGAGATGAAAACTCTTCATTCTATGCAAATACGCAAGATTCATGCGTTTCTAGCCGCCAAACAAGACCCAAACGAATGCAAAGTCGCTTTATAACGAAATCGAACGATTGAGTTTTGCGCTCGCTGTAAGCGTTACAGCTCCTATTATGGGATCAAAAGCTTTTCATTCTATGCGAATACACAAGATTCATGCGTTTCTAGCCGCCAAACAAACCCCAAACGAATGCAAAGTCGCTTTATAACGAATTCGAACGATTGAGTTTTGCGCTCCATGTAGGCGATCCAGCTCGTATTATGAGATCAAAAAACCTTCATTCTATGCAAGTACACAAGAATCATGCATTTCTAGCCGCCAAACAAGCCCCAAACGAACGCAAAGTCGTTTCATAACGCAATCGCATATTTGAGTTTTGCACTCGCTGTAGGCGTTCCAGCTCGTATTATGAGATCAAAAGCCTTCGTTCTATGCAAATACACAAGATTCATGCGTTCCTAGGCGCCAAACAAGCCCCAAATGAATGCACAGTCGCTTCATAACGAAATCGAACGATTGAGTTTTGCGCTCGCTGTAGGCGTTCCAGCTCGTATTATGGGATCAAAAACTCTTCATTCTCTGCAAATACACAAGATTCATGCGTTTCTAGCCGCCAAACAAGCCCCAAATGAATGCAAAGTCGCTTCATAACGAAATCGAACGATTGAGTTTTGCGATCGCTGTAGGCGTTCCAGCTCGTATTATGGGATCAAAAACTCTTCATTCTCTGCAAATACACAAGATTCATGCGTTTCTAGCCGCCAAACAAGACCCAAACGAATGCAAAGTCGCTTTATAACGAAATCGAACGATTGAGTTTTGCGCTCGCTATAGGCGTTCCAGCTCGTATTATGGGATCAAAAACTCTTCATTCTCTGCAAATACACAAGATTCATGCGTTTCTAGGCGCCAAACAAGCCCCAAATGAATGCAAAGTCGCTTCATAACGAAATCGAACGATTGAGTTTTGCGCTCGATATAGGCGTTCCAGCTCGTATTATGAGATCAAAAAACCTTCGTTCTATGCAAATACACAAGATTCATGCGTTCCTAGGCGCCAAACAAGCCCCAAATGAATGCACAGTCGCTTCATAACGAAATCGAACGATTGAGTTTTGCGCTCGCTGTAGGCGTTCCAGCTCGTATTATGGGACCAAAAACTCTTCATTCTCTGCAAATACACAAGATTCATGCGTTTCTAGCCGCCAAACAAGACCCAAACGAATGCAAAGTCGCTTTATAAAGAAATCGAACGATTGAGTTTTGCGCTCACTGTAGGCGTTCCAGCTCGTATTATGGTATCAAAAACTCTTCATTCTATGCAAATACACAAGAATCATGCATTTCTAGCCGCCAAACAAGCCCCAAACGAATGCAAAGTCGTTTTATAGCGAAATCGCATATTTGAGTTTTGCGCTCGCTGTTGGCGTTCCAGCTCGTATTATGAGTTCAAAAACCCTTCGTTCTATGCAAATACACAAGATTCATGCGTTTCTAGGCGCCAAACAAGCCCCAAATGAATGCACAGTCGCTTCATAACGAAATCGAACGATTGAGTTTTGCGCTCGCTGTAGGCGTTCCAGCTCGTATTATGGGATCAAAAACTCTTCATTCTCTGCAAATACACAAGATTCATGCGTTTCTAGCCGCCAAACAAGACCCAAACGAATGCAAAGTCGCTTTATAAAGAAATCGAACGATTGAGTTTTGCGCTCACTGAAGGCGTTCCAGCTCGTATTATGGGATCAAAAACTCTTCATTCTCTGCAAATACACAAGATTCATGCGTTTCTAGGCGCCAAACAAGCCCCAAATGAATGCAAAGTCGCTTCATAACGAAATCGAACGATTGAGTTTTGCGCTCGCTGTAGGCGATCCAGCTCGTATTATGGGATCAAAAACTCTTCATTCTCTGCAAATGCACAAGATTCATGCGTTTCTAGCCGCCAAACAAGACCCAAACGAATGCAAAGTCGCTTTATAACGAAATCGAACGATTGAGTTTTGCGCTCGATGTAGGCGTTCCAGCTCGGATTATGAGATCAAGAACCCTTCATTCTATGCCATTACACAAGATTCGTGCGTTTCTAGCCGCCAAACAAACCCCAAACGAATGCAAAGTCGCTTTATAACGAAATCGAATATTTGAGTTTTGCGCTCGCTGTAGGCGTTCCAGCTCCTATTATGGGATCAAAAACTCTTCATTCTATGCAAATACACAAGAATCATGCATTTCTAGCCGCCAAACAAGCCCCAAACGAATGCAAAGTCGTTTTATAACGAAATCGCATATTTGAGTTTTGCGCTCGCTGTAGGCGTTCCAGCTCGTATTATGAGATCAAAAACACTTCGTTCTATGCAAATACACAAGATTCATGCGTTGCTAGGCGCCAAACAAGGTCCAAATGAATGCACAGTCGCTTCATAACGAAATCGAACGATTGAGTTTTGCGCTCGATGTAGGCGTTCCAGCTCGTATTATGAGATCAAAAACTCTTCATTCTATGCAAATACACAAGATTCATGCGTTTCTAGCCGCCAAACAAGACCCAAACGAATGCAAAGTCGCTTTAGAACAAAATCGAACGATTGGGTTTTGCGCTCGCTGTAGGCGTTCCAGCTCGTATTATGGGATCAAAAACTGTTCACTCTATACAAATACGCAAGATTCATGCGATTCTAGCCGCCAAACAAGACCCAAACGAATGCAAAGTTGCTTTATAACGAAATCGAACGATTGAGTTTTGCGCTCGCTGTAGGCGTTCCAGCTCGTATTATGGGATCAAAAACTCTTCATTCTCTGCAAATACACAAGATTCATGCGTTTCTAGCCGCCAAACAAGACCCAAACGAATGTGAAGTCGCTTTATAAAGAAATCGAACGATTGAGATTTGCGCTCGATGTAGACGATCCAGCTCGTATTATGAGATCAAAAACCTTCATTCTATGCAAATACACAAGAATCATGCATTTCTAGCCGCCAAGCAAGCCCCAAACGAATGCAAAGTCGTTTTATAAAGAAATCGCATATTTGAGTTTTGCGCTCGCTGTAGGCGTTCCAGCTCGTATTATGAGATCAAAAACCCTTCGTTCTATGCAAATACACAAGATTCATGCGTTTCTAGGCGCCAAACAAGCCCCAAATGAATGCACAGTCGCTTCATAACGAAATCGAACGATTGAGTTTTGCGCTCGATGTAGGCGTTCCAGCTCGTATTATGAGATCAAAAACTCTTCATTCTATGCAAATACACAAGATTCATGCGTTTCTAGGCGCCAAACAAGCCCCAAATGAATGCAAAGTCGCTTCATAACGAAATCGAACGATTGAGTTTTGCGCTCAATGTAGGCGTTCCAGCTCGTATTATGAGATCAAAAACCCTTCATTCTATGCAATTACACAAGATTCGTGCGTTTCTAGCCGCCAAACAAACCCCAAACGAATGCAAAGTCGCTTTATAACGAAATCGAATATTTGAGTTTTGCGCTCGCTGTAGGCGTTCCAGCTCCTATTATGGGATCAAAAACTCTTCATTCTATGCAAATACACAAGATTCATGCGTTTCTAGGCGCCAAACAAGCCCCAAATGAATGCAAAGTCGCTTCGTAACGAAATCGAACGATTGAGTTTTGTGCTCGATGTAGGCGTTCCAGCTCGTATTATGAGATGAAAACTCTTCATTCTATGCAAATACGCAAGATTCATGCGTTTCTAGCCGCCAAACAAGACCCAAACGAATGCAAAGTCGCTTTATAACGAAATCGAACGATTGAGTTTTGCGCTCGCTGTAAGCGTTACAGCTCCTATTATGGGATCAAAAGCTTTTCATTCTATGCGAATACACAAGATTCATGCGTTTCTAGCCGCCAAACAAACCCCAAACGAATGCAAAGTCGCTTTATAACGAATTCGAACGATTGAGTTTTGCGCTCCATGTAGGCGATCCAGCTCGTATTATGAGATCAAAAAACCTTCATTCTATGCAAGTACACAAGAATCATGCATTTCTAGCCGCCAAACAAGCCCCAAACGAACGCAAAGTCGTTTCATAACGCAATCGCATATTTGAGTTTTGCACTCGCTGTAGGCGTTCCAGCTCGTATTATGAGATCAAAAGCCTTCGTTCTATGCAAATACACAAGATTCATGCGTTCCTAGGCGCCAAACAAGCCCCAAATGAATGCACAGTCGCTTCATAACGAAATCGAACGATTGAGTTTTGCGCTCGCTGTAGGCGTTCCAGCTCGTATTATGGGATCAAAAACTCTTCATTCTCTGCAAATACACAAGATTCATGCGTTTCTAGCCGCCAAACAAGACCCAAACGAATGCAAAGTCGCTTTATAAAGAAATCGAACGATTGAGTTTTGCGCTCACTGTAGGCGTTCCAGCTCGTATTATGGGATCAAAAACTCTTCATTCTATGCAAATACACAAGAATCATGCATTTCTAGCCGCCAAACAAGCCCCAAACGAACGCAAAGTCGTTTTATAGCGAAATCGCATATTTGAGTTTTGCGCTCGCTGTTGGCGTTCCAGCTCGTATTATGAGTTCAAAAACCCTTCGTTCTATGCAAATACACAAGATTCATGCGTTTCTAGGCGCCAAACAAGCCCCAAATGAATGCACAGTCGCTTCATAACGAAATCGAACGATTGAGTTTTGCGCTCGCTGTAGGCGTTCCAGCTCCAATTATGGGATCAAAAACTCTTCATTCTATGCAAATACACAAGATTCATGCGTTTCTAGGCGCCAAACAAGCCCCAAATGAATGCAAAGTCGCTTCGTAACGAAATCGAACGATTGAGTTTTGCGCTCGATGTAGGCGTTCCAGCTCGTATTATGAGATGAAAACTCTTCATTCTATGCAAATACGCAAGATTCATGCGTTTCTAGCCGCCAAACAAGACCCAAACGAATGCAAAGTCGCTTTATAACGAAATCGAACGATTGAGTTTTGCGCTCGCTGTAGGCGTTACAGCTCCTATTATGGGATCAAAAACTTTTCATTCTATGCGAATATACAAGATTCATGCGTTTCTAGCCGCCAAACAAACCCCAAACGAATGCAAAGTCGCTTTATAACGAATTCGAACGATTGAGTTTTGCGCTCCATGTAGGCGATCCAGCTCGTATTATGAGATCAAAAAACCTTCATTCTATGCAAGTACACAAGAATCATGCATTTCTAGCCGCCAAACAAGCCCCAAACGAATGCAAAGTCGTTTCATAACGAAATCGCATATTTGAGTTTTGCACTCGCTGTAGGCGTTCCAGCTCGTATTATGAGATCAAAAGCCTTCGTTCTATGCAAATACACAAGATTCATGCGTTCCTAGGCGCCAAACAAGCCCCAAATGAATGCACAGTCGCTTCATAACGAAATCGAACGATTGAGTTTTGCGCTCGCTGTAGGCGTTCCAGCTCGTATTATGGGATCAAAAACTCTTCATTCTCTGCAAATACACAAGATTCATGCGTTTCTAGCCGCCAAACAAGACCCAAACGAATGCAAAGTCGCTTTATAAAGAAATCGAACGATTGAGTTTTGCGCTCACTGTAGGCGTTCCAGCTCGTATTATGGGATCAAAAACTCTTCATTCTATGCAAATACACAAGAATCATGCATTTCTAGCCGCCAAACAAGCCCCAAACGAATGCAAAGTCGTTTTATAGCGAAATCGCATATTTGAGTTTTGCGCTCGCTGTTGGCGTTCCAGCTCGTATTATGAGTTCAAAAACCCTTCGTTCTATGCAAATACACAAGATTCATGCGTTTCTAGGCGCCAAACAAGCCCCAAATGAATGCACAGTCGCTCCATAACGAAATCGAACGATTGAGTTTTGCGCTCGCTGTAGGCGTTCCAGCTCGTATTATGGGATCAAAGACTCTTCATTCTCTGCAAATACACAAGATTCATGCGTTTCTAGCCGCCAAACAAGACCCAAACGAATGCAAAGTCGCTTTATAAAGAAATCGAACGATTGAGTTTTGCGCTCACTGTAGGCGTTCCAGCTCGTATTATGGGATCAAAAACTCTTCATTCTATGCAAATACACAAGAATCATGCCTTTCTAGCCGCCAAACAAGCCCCAAACGAATGCAAAGTCGTTTTATAGCGAAATCGCATATTTGAGTTTTGCGCTCATTGTTGGCGTTCCAGCTCGTATTATGAGTTCAAAAACCCTTCGTTCTATGCAAATACACAAGATTCATGCGTTTCTAGGCGCCAAACAAGCCCCAAATGAATGCACAGTCGCTTCATAACGAAATCGAACGATTGAGTTTTGCGCTCGCTGTAGGCGTTCCAGCTCGTATTATGGGATCAAAGACTCTTCATTCTCTGCAAATACACAAGATTCATGCGTTTCTAGCCGCCAATCAAGACCCAAACGAATGCAAAGTCGCTTTATAAAGAAATCGAACGATTGAGTTTTGCGCTCACTGTAGGCGTTCCAGCTCGTGTTATGGGATCAAAAACTCTTCAGTCTATGCAAATACACAAGAATCATGCCTTTCTAGCCGCCAAACAAGCCCCAAACGAATGCAAAGTCGTTTTATAGCGAAATCGCATATTTGAGTTTTGCGCTCGCTGTTGGCGTTCCAGCTCGTATTATGAGTTCAAAAACCCTTCGTTCTATGCAAATACACTAGATTCATGCGTTTCTAGGCGCCAAACAAGCCCCAAATGAATGCACAGTCACTTCATAACGAAATCGAACGATTGAGTTTTGCGCTCGCTGTAGGCGTTCCAGCTCGTATTATTTGATCAAAAACTCTTCATTCTATGCAAATACACAAGATTCATGCGTTTCTAGCCGCCAAACAAGACCCAAACGAATGCAAAGTCGCTTCATAACGAAATCGAACGATTGAGTTTTGCGCTCGATATAGGCGTTCCAGCTCGTATTATGAGATCAAAAAACCTTCATTCTATGCAAGTACACAAGAATCATGCATTTCTAGCCGCCAAACAAGCCCCAAACGAATGCAAAGTCGTTTTATAACGAAATCGCATATTTGAGTTTTGCACTCGCTGCAGGCGTTCCAGCTCGTATTATGAGATCAAAAGCCTTCGTTCTATGCAAATACACAAGATTCATGCGTTCCTAGGCGCCAAACAAGCCCCAAATGAATGCACAGTCGCTTCATAACGAAATCGAACGATTGAGTTTTGCGCTCGCTGTAGGCGTTCCAGCTCGTATTATGGGATCAAAAACTCTTCATTCTCTGCAAATACACAAGATTCATGCGTTTCTAGCCGCCAAACAAGACCCAAACGAATGCAAAGTCGCTTTATAAAGAAATCGAACTATTGAGTTTTGCGCTCACTGTAGGCGTTCCAGCTCGTATTATGGGATCAAAAACTCTTCATTCTATGCAAATACACAAGAATCATGCATTTCTAGCCGCAAAACAAGCCCCAATCGAATGCAAAGTCGTTTTATAGCGAAATCGCTTATTTGAGTTTTGCGCTCGCTGTTGGCGTTCCAGCTCGTATTATGAGTTCAAAAACCCTTCGTTCTATGCAAATACACAAGATTCATGCGTTTCTAGGCGCCAAACAAGCCCCAAATGAATGCACACTCGCTTCATAACGAAATCGAACGATTGAGTTTTGCGCTCGCTGTAGGCGTTCCAGCTCGTATTATGGGATCAAAAACTCTTCATTCTCTGCAAATACATAAGATTCATGCGTTTCTAGCCGCCAAACAAGACCCAAACGAATGCAAAGTCGCTTTATAACGAAATCGAACGATTGAGTTTTGCGCTCGCTGTAGGCGTTCCAGCTCGTATTATGGGATCAAAAACTCTTCATTCTCTGCAAATACACAAGATTCATGCGTTTCTAGGCGCCAAACAAGCCCCAAATGAATGCAAAGTCGCTTCATAACGAAATCGAACGATTGAGTTTTGCGCTCGCTGTAGGCGTTCCAGCTCGTATTATGGGATCAAAAATTCTTCATTCTATGCAAATACACAAGAATCATGCATTTCTAGCCGCCAAACAAGACCCAAACGAATGCAAAGTCGCTTTAGAACGAAATCGAACGATTGAGTTTTGCGCTCGCTGTAGGCGTTCCAGCTCGTATTATGGGATCAAAAACTCTTCATTCTCTGTGTGACGGATGGCCGCTTGGGTCTTAGGATGATCGATGTTAACTTGAAGCCGGATTGAATAAATTATATACGTACTTTATTAGTCGTAGCGTTAATTGTTTGGGAGAGTGTACCGCACTGGTCGGTCGTCGGAGCTGAACTGATTGAAGCGGGCGTGAAGCTGAGGGCTTCGCGCTCGCTGTTACAAAGGAATAAAGAGTCGAAGGATGTTTAGTCTAAGCTAGATAAGTGGACGCTCACGGCGGTCCGGATGCTTCGATAGCCTTAAGGGCTTCTTTGAAGAGCGAATCGAACGGAAACGCTCCGTATCGATACCCTCGAATAAATATTAAAGTCGAAAGGTTAAAGTCGAAATAGTTAGGCTGCGGCCGTTACACTCCCCCTCTGGGAGGAATCGATGCCCCGCATCGGATATTACGGATTTTACATTTGACATGATTTGTTAAGTGTGACTCGATATAATTAAAAAGTTATTTGATTTTCTAAGATATTTTCATTTTGTGTAAGTTGTGTAATGTTTTCCAAGTGTGTGTTTTGATTGTTATTTGATTGATGATTGATTGTTGATTGTTGATTGTTGATTGTTGATTGTTGAAAAGGTAAAGCTCCTGGTTGTTGGAGAAAGTAAAGTTTCCTGGTCGTTGTCCATGTTGGTTTGGATGATTGAAATCCCCTGGTTTTTTAGGGTTGTTGCGATACACTCCTGTTGTTTTCTAATAGATGAGGGTCGTTGATATCTGTAACTAAGTAAAACTTTTAGTTGTTCGTGTTAGTGGGAATGGTTTGGTTAAATTGGATGGGTTCAAATTTGGTGTTAAAAATGGTTAAGAAAAATTAAAATGTTATCCTGTTTCGTTCGGTTGGTGAAGTTCCATGTTCGATTTTCCAAAATATTTATTCCGTTTTTGGTAAATTCTTTGTATTCCAATGTTCCTTCTTTTCCCTGGTATTTCGGTTATAATTTGGAATTTTGATGGTTGTAATGCCTGTAACATTCTAAGTTCTGATTAGTGGTGGTTAGTGGGTTAGGTATGTTATTTGGAAGTAGTTTGGTGGTAAAAAAATGGAAATTGTTTCTGGAATAGGTAAAATGATTAACACGAGTATTTATAGTATAGAAAAAGAAAGCGTTGCATATATATTGGGCGTAGAGAGTTACAAAAATGTTTGACAAAGAAAAAAAAAGGCTAAAATGATAAAAGAAAGAAATAAACCGAAATGTTTTTTTTTTGTTTCCAATGAGGACAACAATAAGGAGGGTTCCCTTGCTTCCCTCTATTTTCTCCGACGCTGCGCGACGCGTGTCGCGCTTATGCTTATTATTTATGTGTATATATATATATTTGTATGTGTTTAGCTATCGTGTATTATATTGTATGTGCATGATTAAAATGAGGTATGTTGTTGTGTATATTGTTTAAAGTACTGAAGTTCGTTTTGGTAAGGGTCTGAATCTACGTTCGTTTTGGTGTTCCGGTGTTAGGGAGTTTTGTTGGTTGTCTGAAAAGGTTTCTCTTTTCCTTATTTAGCTCTGCGAGGAAGATGTTAGTTTGAGCTAAGTTTTTAATTTTTCGCAAGGTCTCGAGCTCTTGGATGTTGATCCACTCCATACCCTGTTCGAAGGTCAATTTCCTCGGGTCAAAATGTGTTTCGTTCTTGTTGTCGTTGTTTTCGTTTCCGTTTGGTTTTTCGTTTGTCTCGTCTGTTTTTCCGTTCGTATCGTTTGTGTCTTGGGTATCTGTGTTTTCTGTATTTATGTTTTGAGTGTTTGTGTTTTCTTCTTCTGTGTCGTCTTCTTCTGTGTCATCTTCTTCTGTGTCGTCTTCTTCTGTGTCATCTTCTTCTGTGTCATCGTCTTTTAGCGGTGGTGGTGGTGGTCCTTCGGGTGAGTGCGGTGTATAATTGGGTGTTGGTTGTTGTTGTTGTTGTGCTTCTTGCTGTTGTTGTTGACGCAGCTGCTGCTGGTATTGGTAGAGTTGCTGTGCTTGGTGTTGTTCATGTTGTTGTTGGGAATATTGTTCCAGTGCTTTTTGTTGTTGTTCGCGGAACTGTAGTTTTAGTAAATAGGCGACGCACTTGTCAATGTGCGCCGTCAGTCGGTTGGCTGGGAATACGCAGCAGCATATTGGGCATCCCGTGTGCCGCGATCCCAGGTTTGCGGTCCGTTTTTTCAGCTCTGTATAACATCTGGCCGTATGGACCGTCAGTTTGTCCATCCATATCTTCTTCGGGCAGAGGAGGCATTCAATTTTTATTTTCGGGGTGGATGTCGATGATGATGGCTGACCGTCCATTGTTGCTGTTGTTTTTGCTGTTGTTTATTTTATCTGTCGGGTGTGTATGTATTTGTTGAAATAAAAAGTGATAAAATAATGGTATTAAAGCAATAGTTTTAAGCCGTGCATAATGCGGTTAAAATTACTTGTATATTGTGATAAGGTAAGAGAGTAGTGTATGTGTGGTTAACTTCCCGTTAGTAAGGGTATATGTAGATGGTTATGAATATATCGGTTATTATTTATGATTATTAACGCGATTTTCTTTTTTTTTATGGTATTCTGTTCCGATCGTGGTAAGTCAACGCATAGACTGGTCTACGGGCTGGTTGTGGTGGATGGTGGATGACGGTGGGCGTCGAGACGTCGGTGCGGCGGATCACATCCGTGGCGGATCGATGCCGCGATCGATGACGGCTCGCCGGTGGTAACGTTGGCGGCTGCCGCTGCGCGAGGACTTTCGGCGGTCGGTATACCCGGCGTCGCTCGCTCACTCCGTACACTCTCACTTGTAACTTTTGTTGTTTTTTTTTTGTCAATGTTGAATATATTATTTAATAAGTGTCTGTTCAGTATATTATACTATTTTTGTATCTTTTCACTGTTTGTCACTGTTCGTTGTATTTTTTTCTGTTGATCACCGTGTTTCGTTCGCTGTTAGTTTTTTTTTCACTGTCGTTTTTTTTTCACTGTGTCACTTTTCGTTTTGTTGTTATTCACTGTTTTTTTTGTGTGCGAGCACGGCTCGAGCACGTTTGTTGATTCCGGGTGCGTGAGCTGCGGCTCAAACGCGAGTATCAAAAATTTTTTTTTATAAAAGCTAAATTTTATTAATTTTTTTTTATTTTTTAAATGTGAACGTGTTTGAATGGTTCCGGCACTTCTGACACCAATGTGACGGATGTACACGGGTGTCAGATTATTTTTTTTTTATATAAAATGTTAAAACTTTTTTTTTCAATTGTTATTTTTTTTTATGTAGGCGTGTTTACGTGGTAGCGCCACTTCTGACACCAAATGTGACGGATGTACACGGGTGTCAGATTATTTTTTTTTATATAAAATGTTAAAACTTTTTTTTTTCAATTGTTATTATTTCTTTTATGTAGGCGTGTTTACGTGGTAGCGCCACTTCTGACACCAAATGTGACGGATGGCCGCTTGGGTCTTAGGATGATCGATATTAACTTGAAGCCGGATTGAATAAATTATATACGTACTTTATTAGTCGTAGCGTTAATTGTTTGGGAGAGTGTACCGCACTGGTCGGTCGTCGGAGCTGAACTGATTGAAGCGGGCGTGAAGCTGAGGGCTTCGCGCTCGCTGTTACAAAGGAATAAAGAGTCGAAGGATGTTTAGTCTAAGCTAGATAAGTGGACGCTCACGGCGGTCCGGATGCTTCGATAGCCTTAAGGGCTTCTTTGAAGAGCGAATCGAACGGAAACGCTCCGTATCGATACCCTCGAATAAATATTAAAGTCGAAAGGTTAAAGTCGAAATAGTTAGGCTGCGGCCGTTACACTCTGCAAATACACAAGATTCATGCGTTTCTAGGCGCCAAACAAGCCCCAAATGAATGCAAAGTCGCTTCATAACGAAATCGAACGATTGTGTTTTGCGCTCGATGTAGGAGTTCCAGCTCGTATTATGAGATCAAAAACCTTTCATTCTATGCAACTACACAAGATTCGTGCGTTTCTAGCCGCCAAACAAGCCGCAAATGAATGCAAAGTCGCTTCATAACGAAATCGAACGATTGAGTTTTGCGCTCGATATAGGCGTTCCAGCTCGTATTATGAGATCAAGAACCCTTCATTCTATGCAAATACACAAGAATCATGCATTTCTAGCCGCCAAACAAGCCCCAAACGAATGCAAAGTCGTTTTATAAAGAAATCGCATATTTGAGTTTTGCGCTCGCTGTAGGCGTTCCAGCTCGTATTATGAGATCAAAAACCCTTCATTCTATGCAAATACACAAGATTCATGCGTTTCTAGCCGCCAAACAAGCCCCAAATGAATGCACAGTCGCTTCATAACGAAATCGAACGATTGAGTTTTGCGCTCGATGTCGGCGTTCCAGCTCGTATTATGAGATCAAAAACTCTTCATTCTATGCAAATACGCAAGATTCATGCGTTTCTAGCCGCCAAACAAGACCCAAACGAATGCAAAGTCGCTTTATAACGAAATCGAACGATTGAGTTTTGCGCTCGCTGTAGGCGTTCCAGCTCGTATTGTGGGATCAAAAACTCTTCATTCTCTGCAAATACACAAGATTCATACGTTTCTAGCCGCCAAACAAGACCCAAACGAATGCAAAGTCGCTTTATAACGAAATCGAACGATTGAGTTTTGCGCTCGCTGTAGGCGTTCCAGCTCGTATTATGGGATCAAAAACTCTTCATTCTCTGCAAATACACAAGATTCATGCGTTTCTAGCCGCCAAACAAGACCCAAACGAATGCAAAGTCGCTTTATAACGAAATCGAACGATTGAGTTTTGCGCTCGCTGTAGGCGTTCCAGCTCGTATTATGGGATCAAAAACTCTTCATTCTCTGCAAATACACAAGATTCATACGTTTCTAGCCGCCAAACAAGACCCAAACGAATGCAAAGTCGCTTTATAACGAAATCGAACGATTGAGTTTTGCGCTCGCTGTAGGCGTTCCAGCTCGTATTATGGGATCAAAAACTCTTCATTCTATGCAAATACACAAGATTCATGCGTTTCTAGGCGCCAAACAAGCCCCAAATGAATGCAAAGTCGCTTCATAACGAAATCGAACGATTGAGTTTTGCGCTCAATGTAGGCGTTCCAGCTCGTATTATGAGATGAAAACTCTTCATTCTATGCAAATACGCAAGATTCATGCGTTTCTAGCCGCCAAACAAGCCCCAAACGAATGCAAAGTCGCTTTATAACGAAATCGAACGATTGAGTTTTGCGCTCGCTGCAGGCGTTCCAGCTCGTATTATGGGATCAAAAACTCTTCATTCTGTGCAAATACACAAGAATCATGCATTTCTAGCCGCCAAACAAGCCCCAAACGAATGAAAAGTCGTTTTATAACGAAATCGCATATTTGAGTTTTGCGCTCGCTATAGGCGTTCCAGCTCGTATTATGAGATCAAAAACCCTTCATTATATGCAAATACACAAGATTCATGCGTTTCTAGGCGCCAAACAAGCCCCAAATGAATGCAAAGTCGCTTTATATCGAAATCGAACGATTGAGTTTTGCGCTCGCTGTAGGCGTTCCAGCTCGTATTGTGCGACAAAAACTCTTCATTCCATGCACATACACAAGAATCATGCGTTTCTAGCCGCCAATCAAGCCCCAAACGAATGCAAAGTCGTTTTATAATGAAATCGCATATTTGAGTTTTGAGCTCGCTGTAGGCGTTCCAGCTCGTATTATGAGATCAAAAACTCTTCATTCTATGCAAATACACAAGATTCATGCGTTTCTAGCCGCCAAACAAGACCCAAACGAATGCAAAGTCGCTTTATAACGAAATCGAACGATTGAGTTTTGTGCTCGCTGTAGGCGTTCCAGCTCGTATTATGAGATCAAGAACCCTTCATTCTATGCACATACACAAGAATCATGCGTTTCTAGCCGCCAATCAAGCCCCAAACGAATGCAAAGTCGTTTTATAATGAAATCGCATATTTGAGTTTTGAGCTCGCTGTAGGCGTTCCAGCTCGTCTTATGAGATCAAAAACTCTTCATTCTATGCAAATACCCAAGATTCATGCGTTTCTAGCCGCCAAACAAGACCCAAACGAATGCAAAGTCGCTTTATAACGAAATCGAACGATTGAGTTTTGCGCTCGCTGTAGGCGTTCCAGCTCGTATTATGAGATCAAGAACCCTTCATTCTATGCAAATACACAAGATTCATGCGTTTCTAGGCGCCAAACAAGCCCCAAATGAATGCAATGTCGCTTTATAACGAAATCGAACGATTGAGTTTTGCGCTCGCTGTTGGCGTTCCAGCTCGTATTATGGGATCAAAAACTCTTCATTCTCTGCAAATACACAAGATTCATGCGTTTCTAGCCGCCAAACAAGACCCAAACGAATGCAAAGTCGCTTTATAAAGAAATCGAACGATTGAGTTTTGCGCTCACTGTAGGCGTTCCAGCTCGTATTATGGGATCAAAAACTCTTCATTCTATGCAAATACACAAGAATCATGCATTTCTAGCCGCCAAACAAGCCCCAAACGAATGCAAAGTCGTTTTATAGCGAAATCGCATATTTGAGTTTTGCGCTCGCTGTTGGCGTTCCAGCTCGTATTATGAGTTCAAAAACCCTTCGTTCTATGCAAATACACAAGATTCATGCGTTTCTAGGCGCCAAACAAGCCCCAAATGAATGCACAGTCGCTTCATAACGAAATCGAACGATTGAGTTTTGCGCTCGCTGTAGGCGTTCCAGCTCCAATTATGGGATCAAAAACTCTTCATTCTATGCAAATACACAAGATTCATGCGTTTCTAGGCGCCAAACAAGCCCCAAATGAATGCAAAGTCGCTTCGTAACGAAATCGAACGATTGAGTTTTGCGCTCGATGTAGGCGTTCCAGCTCGTATTATGAGATGAAAACTCTTCATTCTATGCAAATACGCAAGATTCATGCGTTTCTAGCCGCCAAACAAGCCCCAAACGAATGCAAAGTCGCTTTATAACGAAATCGAACGATTGAGTTTTGCGCTCGCTGTAGGCGTTACAGCTCCTATTATGGGATCAAAAACTTTTCATTCTATGCGAATATACAAGATTCATGCGTTTCTAGCCGCCAAACAAACCCCAAACGAATGCAAAGTCGCTTTATAACGAATTCGAACGATTGAGTTTTGCGCTCCATGTAGGCGATCCAGCTCGTATTATGAGATCAAAAAACCTTCATTCTATGCAAGTACACAAGAATCATGCATTTCTAGCCGCCAAACAAGCCCCAAACGAATGCAAAGTCGTTTCATAACGAAATCGCATATTTGAGTTTTGCACTCGCTGTAGGCGTTCCAGCTCGTATTATGAGATCAAAAGCCTTCGTTCTATGCAAATACACAAGATTCATGCGTTCCTAGGCGCCAAACAAGCCCCAAATGAATGCACAGTCGCTTCATAACGAAATCGAACGATTGAGTTTTGCGCTCGCTGTAGGCGTTCCAGCTCGTATTATGGGATCAAAAACTCTTCATTCTCTGCAAATACACAAGATTCATGCGTTTCTAGCCGCCAAACAAGACCCAAACGAATGCAAAGTCGCTTTATAAAGAAATCGAACGATTGAGTTTTGCGCTCACTGTAGGCGTTCCAGCTCGTATTATGGGATCAAAAACTCTTCATTCTATGCAAATACACAAGAATCATGCATTTCTAGCCGCCAAACAAGCCCCAAACGAATGCAAAGTCGTTTTATAGCGAAATCGCATATTTGAGTTTTGCGCTCGCTGTTGGCGTTCCAGCTCGTATTATGAGTTCAAAAACCCTTCGTTCTATGCAAATACACAAGATTCATGCGTTTCTAGGCGCCAAACAAGCCCCAAATGAATGCACAGTCGCTCCATAACGAAATCGAACGATTGAGTTTTGCGCTCGCTGTAGGCGTTCCAGCTCGTATTATGGGATCAAAGACTCTTCATTCTCTGCAAATACACAAGATTCATGCGTTTCTAGCCGCCAAACAAGACCCAAACGAATGCAAAGTCGCTTTATAAAGAAATCGAACGATTGAGTTTTGCGCTCACTGTAGGCGTTCCAGCTCGTATTATGGGATCAAAAACTCTTCATTCTATGCAAATACACAAGAATCATGCCTTTCTAGCCGCCAAACAAGCCCCAAACGAATGCAAAGTCGTTTTATAGCGAAATCGCATATTTGAGTTTTGCGCTCATTGTTGGCGTTCCAGCTCGTATTATGAGTTCAAAAACCCTTCGTTCTATGCAAATACACAAGATTCATGCGTTTCTAGGCGCCAAACAAGCCCCAAATGAATGCACAGTCGCTTCATAACGAAATCGAACGATTGAGTTTTGCGCTCGCTGTAGGCGTTCCAGCTCGTATTATGGGATCAAAGACTCTTCATTCTCTGCAAATACACAAGATTCATGCGTTTCTAGCCGCCAATCAAGACCCAAACGAATGCAAAGTCGCTTTATAAAGAAATCGAACGATTGAGTTTTGCGCTCACTGTAGGCGTTCCAGCTCGTGTTATGGGATCAAAAACTCTTCAGTCTATGCAAATACACAAGAATCATGCCTTTCTAGCCGCCAAACAAGCCCCAAACGAATGCAAAGTCGTTTTATAGCGAAATCGCATATTTGAGTTTTGCGCTCGCTGTTGGCGTTCCAGCTCGTATTATGAGTTCAAAAACCCTTCGTTCTATGCAAATACACTAGATTCATGCGTTTCTAGGCGCCAAACAAGCCCCAAATGAATGCACAGTCACTTCATAACGAAATCGAACGATTGAGTTTTGCGCTCGCTGTAGGCGTTCCAGCTCGTATTATTTGATCAAAAACTCTTCATTCTCTGCAAATACACAAGATTCATGCGTTTCTAGCCGCCAAACAAGACCCAAACGAATGCAAAGTCGCTTCATAACGAAATCGAACGATTGAGTTTTGCGCTCGATATAGGCGTTCCAGCTCGTATTATGAGATCAAAAAACCTTCATTCTATGCAAGTACACAAGAATCATGCATTTCTAGCCGCCAAACAAGCCCCAAACGAATGCAAAGTCGTTTTATAACGAAATCGCATATTTGAGTTTTGCACTCGCTGTAGGCGTTCCAGCTCGTATTATGAGATCAAAAGCCTTCGTTCTATGCAAATACACAAGATTCATGCGTTCCTAGGCGCCAAACAAGCCCCAAATGAATGCACAGTCGCTTCATAACGAAATCGAACGATTGAGTTTTGCGCTCGCTGTAGGCGTTCCAGCTCGTATTATGGGATCAAAAACTCTTCATTCTCTGCAAATACACAAGATTCATGCGTTTCTAGCCGCCAAACAAGACCCAAACGAATGCAAAGTCGCTTTATAAAGAAATCGAACTATTGAGTTTTGCGCTCACTGTAGGCGTTCCAGCTCGTATTATGGGATCAAAAACTCTTCATTCTATGCAAATACACAAGAATCATGCATTTCTAGCCGCAAAACAAGCCCCAATCGAATGCAAAGTCGTTTTATAGCGAAATCGCTTATTTGAGTTTTGCGCTCGCTGTTGGCGTTCCAGCTCGTATTATGAGTTCAAAAACTCTTCGTTCTATGCAAATACACAAGATTCATGCGTTTCTAGGCGCCAAACAAGCCCCAAATGAATGCACACTCGCTTCATAACGAAATCGAACGATTGAGTTTTGCGCTCGCTGTAGGCGTTCCAGCTCGTATTATGGGATCAAAAACTCTTCATTCTCTGCAAATACATAAGATTCATGCGTTTCTAGCCGCCAAACAAGACCCAAACGAATGCAAAGTCGCTTTATAACGAAATCGAACGATTGAGTTTTGCGCTCGCTGTAGGCGTTCCAGCTCGTATTTTGGGATCAAAAACTCTTCATTCTCTGCAAATACACAAGATTCATGCGTTTCTAGGCGCCAAACAAGCCCCAAATGAATGCAAAGTCGCTTCATAACGAAATCGAACGATTGAGTTTTGCGCTCGCTGTAGGCGTTCCAGCTCGTATTATGGGATCAAAAATTCTTCATTCTATGCAAATACACAAGAATCATGCATTTCTAGCCGCCAAACAAGACCCAAACGAATGCAAAGTCGCTTTAGAACGAAATCGAACGATTGAGTTTTGCGCTCGCTGTAGGCGTTCCAGCTCGTATTATGGGATCAAAAACTCTTCATTCTCTGTGTGACGGATGGCCGCTTGGGTCTTAGGATGATCGATGTTAACTTGAAGCCGGATTGAATAAATTATATACGTACTTTATTAGTCGTAGCGTTAATTGTTTGGGAGAGTGTACCGCACTGGTCGGTCGTCGGAGCTGAACTGATTGAAGCGGGCGTGAAGCTGAGGGCTTCGCGCTCGCTGTTACAAAGGAATAAAGAGTCGAAGGATGTTTAGTCTAAGCTAGATAAGTGGACGCTCACGGCGGTCCGGATGCTTCGATAGCCTTAAGGGCTTCTTTGAAGAGCGAATCGAACGGAAACGCTCCGTATCGATACCCTCGAATAAATATTAAAGTCGAAAGGTTAAAGTCGAAATAGTTAGGCTGCGGCCGTTACACTCCCCCTCTGGGAGGAATCGATGCCCCGCATCGGATATTACGGATTTTACATTTGACATGATTTGTTAAGTGTGACTCGATATAATTAAAAAGTTATTTGATTTTCTAAGATATTTTCATTTTGTGTAAGTTGTGTAATGTTTTCCAAGTGTGTGTTTTGATTGTTATTTGATTGATGATTGATTGTTGATTGTTGATTGTTGATTGTTGATTGTTGAAAAGGTAAAGCTCCTGGTTGTTGGAGAAAGTAAAGTTTCCTGGTCGTTGTCCATGTTGGTTTGGATAATTGAAATCCCCTGGTTTTTTAGGGTTGTTGCGATACACTCCTGTTGTTTTCTAATAGATGAGGGTCGTTGATATCTGTAACTAAGTAAAACTTTTAGTTGTTCGTGTTAGTGGGAATGGTTTGGTTAAATTGGATGGGTTCAAATTTGGTGTTAAAAATGGTTAAGAAAAATTAAAATGTTATCCTGTTTCGTTCGGTTGGTGAAGTTCCATGTTCGATTTTCCAAAATATTTATTCCGTTTTTGGTAAATTCTTTGTATTCCAATGTTCCTTCTTTTCCCTGGTATTTCGGTTATAATTTGGAATTTTGATGGTTGTAATGCCTGTAACATTCTAAGTTCTGATTAGTGGTGGTTAGTGGGTTAGGTATGTTATTTGGAAGTAGTTTGGTGGTAAAAAAATGGAAATTGTTTCTGGAATAGGTAAAATGATTAACACGAGTATTTATAGTATAGAAAAAGAAAGCGTTGCATATATATTGGGCGTAGAGAGTTACAAAAATGTTTGACAAAGAAAAAAAAAGGCTAAAATGATAAAAGAAAGAAATAAACCGAAATGTTTTTTTTTGTTTCCAATGAGGACAACAATAAGGAGGGTTCCCTTGCTTCCCTCTATTTTCTCCGACGCTGCGCGACGCGTGTCGCGCTTATGCTTATTATTTATGTGTATATATATATATTTGTATGTGTTTAGCTATCGTGTATTATATTGTATGTGCATGATTAAAATGAGGTATGTTGTTGTGTATATTGTTTAAAGTACTGAAGTTCGTTTTGGTAAGGGTCTGAATCTACGTTCGTTTTGGTGTTCCGGTGTTAGGGAGTTTTGTTGGTTGTCTGAAAAGGTTTCTCTTTTCCTTATTTAGCTCTGCGAGGAAGATGTTAGTTTGAGCTAAGTTTTTAATTTTTCGCAAGGTCTCGAGCTCTTGGATGTTGATCCACTCCATACCCTGTTCGAAGGTCAATTTCCTCGGGTCAAAATGTGTTTCGTTCTTGTTGTCGTTGTTTTCGTTTCCGTTTGGTTTTTCGTTTGTCTCGTCTGTTTTTCCGTTCGTATCGTTTGTGTCTTGGGTATCTGTGTTTTCTGTATTTATGTTTTGAGTGTTTGTGTTTTCTTCTTCTGTGTCGTCTTCTTCTGTGTCATCTTCTTCTGTGTCGTCTTCTTCTGTGTCATCTTCTTCTGTGTCATCGTCTTTTAGCGGTGGTGGTGGTGGTCCTTCGGGTGAGTGCGGTGTATAATTGGGTGTTGGTTGTTGTTGTTGTTGTGCTTCTTGCTGTTGTTGTTGACGCAGCTGCTGCTGGTATTGGTAGAGTTGCTGTGCTTGGTGTTGTTCATGTTGTTGTTGGGAATATTGTTCCAGTGCTTTTTGTTGTTGTTCGCGGAACTGTAGTTTTAGTAAATAGGCGACGCACTTGTCAATGTGCGCCGTCAGTCGGTTGGCTGGGAATACGCAGCAGCATATTGGGCATCCCGTGTGCCGCGATCCCAGGTTTGCGGTCCGTTTTTTCAGCTCTGTATAACATCTGGCCGTATGGACCGTCAGTTTGTCCATCCATATCTTCTTCGGGCAGAGGAGGCATTCAATTTTTATTTTCGGGGTGGATGTCGATGATGATGGCTGACCGTCCATTGTTGCTGTTGTTTTTGCTGTTGTTTATTTTATCTGTCGGGTGTGTATGTATTTGTTGAAATAAAAAGTGATAAAATAATGGTATTAAAGCAATAGTTTTAAGCCGTGCATAATGCGGTTAAAATTACTTGTATATTGTGATAAGGTAAGAGAGTAGTGTATGTGTGGTTAACTTCCCGTTAGTAAGGGTATATGTAGATGGTTATGAATATATCGGTTATTATTTATGATTATTAACGCGATTTTCTTTTTTTTTATGGTATTCTGTTCCGATCGTGGTAAGTCAACGCATAGACTGGTCTACGGGCTGGTTGTGGTGGATGGTGGATGACGGTGGGCGTCGAGACGTCGGTGCGGCGGATCACATCCGTGGCGGATCGATGCCGCGATCGATGACGGCTCGCCGGTGGTAACGTTGGCGGCTGCCGCTGCGCGAGGACTTTCGGCGGTCGGTATACCCGGCGTCGCTCGCTCACTCCGTACACTCTCACTTGTAACTTTTGTTGTTTTTTTTTTGTCAATGTTGAATATATTATTTAATAAGTGTCTGTTCAGTATATTATACTATTTTTGTATCTTTTCACTGTTTGTCACTGTTCGTTGTATTTTTTTCTGTTGATCACCGTGTTTCGTTCGCTGTTAGTTTTTTTTTCACTGTCGTTTTTTTTTCACTGTGTCACTTTTCGTTTTGTTGTTATTCACTGTTTTTTTTGTGTGCGAGCACGGCTCGAGCACGTTTGTTGATTCCGGGTGCGTGAGCTGCGGCTCAAACGCGAGTATCAAAAATTTTTTTTTATAAAAGCTAAATTTTATTAATTTTTTTTTATTTTTTAAATGTGAACGTGTTTGAATGGTTCCGGCACTTCTGACACCAATGTGACGGATGTACACGGGTGTCAGATTATTTTTTTTTTATATAAAATGTTAAAACTTTTTTTTTCAATTGTTATTTTTTTTTATGTAGGCGTGTTTACGTGGTAGCGCCACTTCTGACACCAAATGTGACGGATGTACACGGGTGTCAGATTATTTTTTTTTATATAAAATGTTAAAACTTTTTTTTTTCAATTGTTATTATTTCTTTTATGTAGGCGTGTTTACGTGGTAGCGCCACTTCTGACACCAAATGTGACGGATGGCCGCTTGGGTCTTAGGATGATCGATATTAACTTGAAGCCGGATTGAATAAATTATATACGTACTTTATTAGTCGTAGCGTTAATTGTTTGGGAGAGTGTACCGCACTGGTCGGTCGTCGGAGCTGAACTGATTGAAGCGGGCGTGAAGCTGAGGGCTTCGCGCTCGCTGTTACAAAGGAATAAAGAGTCGAAGGATGTTTAGTCTAAGCTAGATAAGTGGACGCTCACGGCGGTCCGGATGCTTCGATAGCCTTAAGGGCTTCTTTGAAGAGCGAATCGAACGGAAACGCTCCGTATCGATACCCTCGAATAAATATTAAAGTCGAAAGGTTAAAGTCGAAATAGTTAGGCTGCGGCCGTTACACTCTGCAAATACACAAGATTCATGCGTTTCTAGGCGCCAAACAAGCCCCAAATGAATGCAAAGTCGCTTCATAACGAAATCGAACGATTGTGTTTTGCGCTCGATGTAGGAGTTCCAGCTCGTATTATGAGATCAAAAACCTTTCATTCTATGCAACTACACAAGATTCGTGCGTTTCTAGCCGCCAAACAAGCCGCAAATGAATGCAAAGTCGCTTCATAACGAAATCGAACGATTGAGTTTTGCGCTCGATATAGGCGTTCCAGCTCGTATTATGAGATCAAGAACCCTTCATTCTATGCAAATACACAAGAATCATGCATTTCTAGCCGCCAAACAAGCCCCAAACGAATGCAAAGTCGTTTTATAAAGAAATCGCATATTTGAGTTTTGCGCTCGCTGTAGGCGTTCCAGCTCGTATTATGAGATCAAAAACCCTTCATTCTATGCAAATACACAAGATTCATGCGTTTCTAGCCGCCAAACAAGCCCCAAATGAATGCACAGTCGCTTCATAACGAAATCGAACGATTGAGTTTTGCGCTCGATGTCGGCGTTCCAGCTCGTATTATGAGATCAAAAACTCTTCATTCTATGCAAATACGCAAGATTCATGCGTTTCTAGCCGCCAAACAAGACCCAAACGAATGCAAAGTCGCTTTATAACGAAATCGAACGATTGAGTTTTGCGCTCGCTGTAGGCGTTCCAGCTCGTATTGTGGGATCAAAAACTCTTCATTCTCTGCAAATACACAAGATTCATACGTTTCTAGCCGCCAAACAAGACCCAAACGAATGCAAAGTCGCTTTATAACGAAATCGAACGATTGAGTTTTGCGCTCGCTGTAGGCGTTCCAGCTCGTATTATGGGATCAAAAACTCTTCATTCTCTGCAAATACACAAGATTCATGCGTTTCTAGCCGCCAAACAAGACCCAAACGAATGCAAAGTCGCTTTATAACGAAATCGAACGATTGAGTTTTGCGCTCGCTGTAGGCGTTCCAGCTCGTATTATGGGATCAAAAACTCTTCATTCTCTGCAAATACACAAGATTCATGCGTTTCTAGGCGCCAAACAAGCCCCAAATGAATGCAAAGTCGCTTCATAACGAAATCGAACGATTGTGTTTTGCGCTCGATGTAGGAGTTCCAGCTCGTATTATGAGATCAAAAAGCTTTCATTCTATGCAACTACACAAGATTCGTGCGTTTCTAGCCGCCAAACAAGCCGCAAATGAATGCAAAGTCGCTTCATAACGAAATCGAACGATTGAGTTTTGCGCTCGATGTAGGCGTTCCAGCTCGTATTATGAGATGAAAACTCTTCATTCTATGCAAATACGCAAGATTCATGCGTTTCTAGCCGCCAAACAAGACCCAAACGAATGCAAAGTCGCTTTATAACGAAATCGAACGATTGAGTTTTGCGCTCGCTGTAGGCGTTCCAGCTCCTATTATGGGATCAAAAACTCTTCATTCTATGCGAATACACAAGATTCATGCGTTTCTAGCCGCCAAACAAACCCGAAACGAATGCAAAGTCGTGTAACGGCCGCAGCCTAACTATTTCGACTTTAACCTTTCGACTTTAATATTTATTCGAGGGTATCGATACGGAGCGTTTCCGTTCGATTCGCTCTTCAAAGAAGCCCTTAAGGCTATCGAAGCATCCGGACCGCCGTGAGCGTCCACTTATCTAGCTTAGACTAAACATCCTTCGACTCTTTATTCCTTTGTAACAGCGAGCGCGAAGCCCTCAGCTTCACGCCCGCTTCAATCAGATCAGCTCCGACGACCGACCAGTGCGGTACACTCTCCCAAACAATTAACGCTACGACTAATAAAGTACGTATATAATTTATTCAATCCGGCTTCAAGTTAACATCGATCATCCTAAGACCCAAGCGGCCATCCGTCACATTTGGTGTCAGAAGTGGCGCTACCACGTAAACACGCCTACATAAAAAAAAAATAATAACAATTGAAAAAAAAAGTTTTAACATTTTATATCAAAAAAAAAATAATCTGACACCCGTGTACATCCGTCACATTTGGTGTCAGAAGTGGCGCTACCACGTAAACACGCCTACATAAAAAAAATAATAACAATTGAAAAAAAAAGTTTTAACATTTTATATAAAAAAAATAAAATAATCTGACACCCGTGTACATCCGTCACATTGGTGTCAGAAGTGCCGGAACCATTCAAACACGTTCACATTTAAAAAAAAATAATAATAATAAAATTTAGCTTTTATAAAAAAAAATTTTTGATACTCGCGTTTGAGCCGCAGCTCACGCACCCGGAATCAACAAACGTGCTCGAGCCGTGCTCGCACACAAAAAAAACAGTGAATAACAACAAAACGAAAAGTGACACAGTGAAAAAAAAACGACAGTGAAAAAAAAAACTAACAGCGAACGAAACACGGTGATCTACAGAAAAAAAATACAACGAACAGTGACAAACAGTGAAAAGATACAAAAATAGTATAATATACTGAACAGACACTTATTAAATAATATATTCAACATTGACAAAAAAAAAACAACAAAAGTTACAAGTGAGAGTGTACGGAGTGAGCGAGCGACGCCGGGTATACCGACCGCCGAAAGTCCTCGCGCAGCGGCAGCCGCCAAACGTTACCACCGGCGAGCCGTCATCGATCGCGGCATCGATCCGCCACGGATGTGATCCGCCGCACCGACGTCTCGACGCCCACCGTCATCCACCATCCACCTCCCCCATATATAAATAGAAGGAAGGAAGGAAGAACGACATACGACAGAAAAGCTAAATAAAAAAAAACAACAGCAACAAAAACGAACCACAATGAAAAAAAAAAATTCAACCCGATTAATCGTGCTTGAGCATCGTTTGCAAAACACAATAGTGCGAAACACATCATAGAAAAAAACAAACGCAATTGAAGAATTAATAATCAAGGCAATCAACAACATTCAGCATCAACATTTCTACAGCATTTATCAACGGCCAGAAATTCAATAAAAACCAGAAGGAAGTTTGATAAATCCATAAATCGAACGAAGGAAGGAAGGAAGGGCGACACGACAGGGAAAACCGAAAAAAAAATCCAACAAAAACCGACCAAAGTTGAATAAAATTATTATTTATCGTCATCGTACAGGTGAGTACCAACCAATTAATTAAATTATTTTTGTTATTATTATTTGACAGTGTGTAACGTATATTGAGCCAATTATTATTGTTGTTACTTATTTTACATTTGTTTTTAATACGTGAATTATGAGCATCCACTCACGAAAACGTATCGCAGCAACCTTGTTACGTACTCGTAGCGCATGTCACGACGTACGTCCACCGTAACTCATGGCGTCATGCGGAACAAGTAAAAAAAAAAAAAAAATTTAAATCCCTTTTTCTCAAATATACACGTAAAATCCCTTTTTGTCATTTGCTTCACTTCAACACAAAGTAAACGCGCCTCACGTAGATGGCAGCGAATGATTAAGGAGAATAATAATACAACATTTATCGAAATACACAAAAAAAGTATAACCAAAATAGAAAAAAATTGTATGGATGCGAATAAAAAAAAAAATAAAAATAAAGTAATTAAAAAAAAGACAATTTTGAATAAAACTTTGACTAGAGCATTACAAATATTTTTAAACAATATTTACAAATAACAATACATTTTCAAACCTTTTTGAGCATTAACAAAATCTTTTTTTTCTCTTCCTTTAACTACATTTTGTCTTGTATAACTTCGAATTTTATTTTCATTTTGCCCTTTACCAAAGTATTCTTTTTTTTTGGTGTGAATATTAAATAATGTCAGTTTCGAATTCAATCCAGTCTTTTTTTCACATATTCGATCATATATTTTAGCATAAGGATTTTAAAAAAAATATATAAAAAGTCCCCTTTTTCTCCAATACGTCAATTCTCTTTTTGCCTTTCTTTTCACTTCCACATAAAATAAACGTGCGACACATGGCAGCGAATAAAAAATTAATACAAAATTGATAGATATCAGTAAAAAAAAAGTAATAAAAAAAATCTTAATATATAAAATTATATTAAAAAAAACAGAAACAAAAACAAAAAAATAACAATATTTGCGAACAAAATTTAACACACTTTATCCAAATTAATACATTTTTTAAACCTTTTTCTCAATGTTAATAAAACCTTATTTTCATTCAATTAAAATTTGTTTTATATAACTTCGAATTTATTTTCCGTTTTGCGCATTATCAACTTTGGCGAATATTAAACAATTACCGTTTCGATTTCAATTCATTTTTTTTTTCACATGTTAGATAAAACTCTTCAGCATTTACAATAGAAATAGTCTTTATATTTTACAATTTTTACACATTTTTGAAAATTTATCAAACATTTACATAATCATCAGTTATGGCAACCAATAATATTGCGTTTCGCGATGTTTGCAGCGCAATACCATCGTTCGATGGTGAAAATATACCAATTCACAACTTTCTACGCACTTGTAGAAAGGTAGCAGAGATGGTTTCCGAAATTGACCAACTGCGATTTTTAAACATAATTTCTCTAAAACTATTTGGATCGGCTGCAGATATAGCAGATTCGAAAACGCATCTTACACTCGAAGCGCTCCTGAGAGATCTCAGAAATGCCTTCGAAAAACCAGTAGAATGATCCGATTTAGAATTAGAATTGACGTCTAACGTACAAAATTACAACGAATCTGTTAGGGACTACGCAATGCGTACACGAAAAATCATCAAAAGAATCGAAGAGCACCTCAAAGAACTATACACAGATCAAGAAAAACAACAGTACCTGAAAAACAGATTGCAAGAAGTAAACCAAACAGTAATTAAATCCTTTATCCGTGGACTTTGTGACCAAGTTGCAAATTTGCTCTTGTTAAAAAAGTTTCCAACCCTCGACGATGCAATTGACGAGGCATTAAACATCGAAAACGAACTAGACCGCAGACAAACTATGTACCAAACATCGAAACGCGACCAATCGCAAACCAGGGATAAAAGCTCGGAAACAGCCAAATTTCGATTCACTCAGGCTACCAACAGTAACGGACTTAAATTCTGCGAAGTACATCGGGAAAACCCTACACATTCGACATCGAACTGTTATTCCATACAACAACTACGCGAAAACACGAACACTCGCGCTAACGGTCGTCAATATCAAAGTCACTCACGAGATAACTACCAAAACAATTCGCGTGACAATTACAACAATTCGCGTGACAATCACAACAATTCCCGCAACAACTCACGCGGTAATTATCAAAATAATCCGAACAGCTACTATCAAAACGGTCCACCCGGGAATTACCCAGGTAATTCACGTGGGGGTTACCAAAACAATTCACGCGGATCCTACCAAAATAACCCACGTGGGGGTTATCAAAACAATTCGCGCGGAAATTATCAAAACAACCCGCGAAATAACTATCGAGACAATTCGCGCGAAAATTATCGCAATAACTCGGGCGATTATCAAAGTAATCCACAACAAAGCAGTTCGTGGGATTACAATTATCAGAATAACCCGCAACAAAACAACTCGTGGGATAATAATTATAACAATAGAGACAACCGAAATAATTCGCGAGATCGTAACTATCGCAACAACTCACGCGAAAGAGACAATTCGCGCGACCGAAACAGTCGAGATAACTCACGAGACAGACAAAATCCGAGCAACAGTCGAAACTCGCGTAAATCGGATCATCAGTCGAGCCTCGATGCAGCGCAAATCGAGCAAATTTTCGAGCGCGTGCTCCAAAAAAACGAGCGACCCGCCTCTCGCGACAGCGCAACGAGAGGCAGGACACCGGAGCGCTCGTCCAACCCAAACTAAGAGAAGATGCGAAAATTGCGCACACCGAGCCCGAACTCCTAAAACACGTAGGATCGGCATACGTGAAAAAAACAGACGGGAGCGTAACAATTAGAAAAGCTAAAATAAAATTAGGATTAACTAATAGACATAAGCCACCAAGCGTAACCCTGGAGTCACAAGATCTACATTCGAACCAAGCTGTATTTCTTGCTGACACTGGAGCAGAGATAAATCTCATAAAAGACTCCATTGTCGCCCGAAGTACGGAGATAGACCCGACGCTCATATACGAGCTTAGCGGTATCACCGACGGGACAGCAAAAACAATTGGTAGATGTTATATCCGAATCAAGGAATTTAACATTGAATTTCACGTAATCGACGATTTATTCCCGATTATGCAAGACGCCATACTCGGTGACGTCTTCTTTAGAGGGACGCCAGCCGATATACTCTACACCGAAGCGTGCATCAAGTTTGCTGGTCATACAGTCCCGTTCGAAACGTTCGAGCGAGTGACGATACCAGGCAGATCGAAACTCATCATACCCATCAGACTGAAACCGACCGATCTCGAGGAGGGATACATCCCGAGAATCGACGGAGGTCCACGTCTCTACATGGGTAACGCTTTAGTAAAAAATAACAACGGAATTGCGTACCTTTGCGCAATTAATGCGCAAAACAGCGAAATAAACCTGATAGTCCCGACAGTAGAATTAATACCAGTCGAGATTATCAGCGAAAAACCAATCGACAACTTCACACCGAGCGACCTTCACGGTTTCTCAAACGTAGACCGTGCAGAAGTACGCTCGGTACAACTCGACAAGCAGAGTAGGCTTGAAGCTCTTCAAGCTCTTCTGCAACTAGATCACCTCAACGAAACAGAGCGAGATCACGTTCTCCAGTTGGTCTCAAAATACCAACACCTGTTCTGTCTACCCGGAGATCGATTGGGCCACACAACACTGGCAAAACACGAAATTCCTACAACAGACGACAGACCAATTAACACCAAACAATACAGATTTCCACAAGTACACAAGAGAGAAATACAAAACCAGGTTAACGATATGTTAAACAAGGGGATAATAAAACCATCTCTCTCCCCTTACAACTCTCCAGTTTGGGTAGTTCCCAAAAAGCCAGACGCGAAAGGCAACAAAAAATGGAGAATCGTGATAGACTTTCGGAAACTTAACGAAAAAACTACGCCAGACGCGTACCCACTCCCAAACATCAGGGACATATTAGATCAACTGGGAAACGCCCGGTACTTTTCAACATTCGACCTAGCATCCGGTTTTTATCAAATAGAAATGCATCCAGCAGACAGACACAAAACAGCTTTTTAGCAACCAACCATTTCGCAACAGCAGCAGCATTTTTTCGCAACAGCAGCAGCAGCAGCAGCAGCAGCAGCAGCAGCAGCAGCAGCAGCAGCAGCAGCAGCAGCAGCAGCAGCAGCAGCAGCAGCAGCAGCAGCAGCAGCAGCAGCAGCAGCAGCAGCAGCAGCAGCAGCAGCAGCAGCAGCAGCAGCAGCAGCAGCAGCAGCAGCAGCAGCAGCAGCAGCAGCAGCAGCAGCAGCAGCAGCAGCAGCAGCAGCAGCAGCAGCAGCAGCAGCAGCAGCAGCAGCAGCAGCAGCAGCAGCAGCAGCAGCAGCAGCAGCAGCAGCAGCAGCAGCAGCAGCAGCAGCAGCAGCAGCAGCAGCAGCAGCAGCAGCAGCAGCAGCAGCAGCAGCAGCAGCAGCAGCAGCAGCAGCAGCAGCAGCAGCAGCAGCAGCAGCAGCAGCAGCAGCAGCAGCAGCAGCAGCAGCAGCAGCAGCAGCAGCAGCAGCAGCAGCAGCAGCAGCAGCAGCAGCAGCAGCAGCAGCAGCAGCAGCAGCAGCAGCAGCAGCAGCAGCAGCAGCAGCAGCAGCAGCAGCAGCAGCAGCAGCAGCAGCAGCAGCAGCAGCAGCAGCAGCAGCAGCAGCAGCAGCAGCAGCAGCAGGAGGACCAACACGGCACGCAGGACCGGCAGGATGAAATAAGCTTAAACGAACGATTAAGAAATGTCTATGAAGAGAGACAGAAAAAAAAGGAAACAAGAAAATAAACCGCAGCAACGACGAACGGAAAAACTTCTCGAAAACCGAAAACAGTCTAATGAAATCGAGAAAAACGACGATGAAAGTGTGGAAACAAAAACGCCAAAAGACACACCAAAAAATAAAAAGGAATTGAACAAGTTAGTTGAAAAAGTTGAACGCATAGAAAAAAACATCGGGGACGGTCACGATGAAATTTTTGCCAATCAAAAAACGATGATCGAACAACAAAAGGAAATAATGAAACATGCGACAGCAATGACATCAAGGAGAGAATCACTGGAGGATTATAAGAAAAATACCGAGGACGGAAAAGAAATAGTAAATATCGGAATTTGGTATTACAAGTTGATAATACATTGGCACTAATAAATATAATTGTTTCCGTTTTCTTTTCTAAAGTGTGACTTCAACGGAATAATTATAGACTTCGATGAAGCTAAAAAAATTATCTTGGCAAAGAGCATCCACCAACGGGTCACAATGCTACTGAACGCTATGATGACGCAGGACGAACTCGCCAAGCAATTCTTAAGCGAAGAAAACGCAAAGAAGGAACCAGATAGAAAGAAGTTCGATAAAATATATGAAGTGCATGGTAATTATAAATTTGTAACGGCATTCATTCAACTCAAAATTGTATACCCCTATACATATGTAACGTTGTTCTCTTTCTGTTTGCAAATAGAAACTTGCGGTATTTTTCAACGCATACTCAAAATACCAACCGACAAGGAACTACCTCCAAATCAACTTCGAATTTGGATATCGAAACACTTATCGGATGTTCGAGACAAGAGAGATCCCGTTAAATTAAAAAACGAAAGGAATCAATGATGCGTAACGTCGCTAAGAGAGCTGCAAATAACAAACGTAAAAAAGAAACAGCAGCAGCAGCAGCAGCAGCAGAAGCAGCAACAGCAACAGCAACAGCAACAGCAACAGCAACAGCAACAGCAACAGCAACAGCAACAGCAACAAAAAAAACAACGACGACAGCGCCTGATACCAAAAGTAACAAAAAGAAAATGAAAAAGACTTAAAAGGTAAATGATTAAATAGTACTTAACAATTTTTCTCAACACGTATCAATTATTTCTGAATTTCGGGTAAATTTTGAAAATTAGATTTTTTTATTAACTAAAATGCAATTTTCAAAAATTGCAAGAAATTATGAAAGAATTCATACCAATTGAAAAATATTAACAAATTATTTTTATATGAACAACGAGTTAAGTTGCCGGAGGATTTGTTGAACAATTTTTTTTATCCATTTATTTAAAATATTTTCGAATAATTATTACGTAAAATCTATATTTCCTTCCATATGCTTCATTTCTTTAAGATTTTTATCCCATCGACGAGTATTCGAAATTCCTCTCTCAATTCTCTCTCAACTCTCACACGTCAGCTCAAGCTGTCCGCTATAAGCTACCTTCAATTAATACCGTATAAGGCAATTAAATTTTCGTAATTAAATAAGAATGTATAATCTTTACAGGTACCACTAACGTTCGAGACAGAAGCATCAAGATTATCGACGCGAGATGCATCGCAAAACCGAACATGATATGTCAACGATAGAAGAATACATCACAAAGAATCGTTGAAAGTGAACGACACAACAAAACAAAAAAATTATCTATAAATGCATAATTAGATAATGTCTGTGTGTACACGTTTCTACAACACTATTTATTTTGGATACATTTTCAAGTACTGTTCGATATGACGCTATCGTACAAATTATTCTTATTTATTTTTCAAGAGCAGTTAATAATTATTTTAAAAAAATCGATATTTCATTTAATTTATTATTATCATTTATTCGGTACAAACTATTGAGATACATTAATTATAGATTAGAAATAATAACAATTATGTATGTGTGTATGCTCTTTTTTACATAATTGTTTCATTATGTTGTCTGATGTAAATAAATTCTGAAACTATAATAATTAATTGTTATATATTATGTGCGAAATCGAATCGGGCGAATAAATAGTCGTAAAAGAGTAATCTGGACCAAAAATCGATTCGGGAAAAAATAGTCGTAAAAGAGTCATCTGGAACGAAAATCGATTCGGGAAAAAATAGTCGTAAAAGAGTCATCTGGACCAAAAATCGATTCAGAAAAAAATAGTCGTAAAAGAGTCACCTGGACCAAAAATGGTGACGGGAAAAAATAGTCGGAAAATAGTCATCTGGTCCAAAAATCGGTTCGGGAAAAAATAGTCATAAAAGAGTCACCTGGACCAAAAATAGTGACGGGAAAAAATAGTCGTAAAAGAGTCATCTGGTCCAAAAATCGATTCGGTAAAGAAATAGTCGTGAAAGAGTTATCTGGACCAAAAATTCAATCGTGAAAAAATAGTCGTGAAAGAGTCATCTGGACCATTCCGACCTGCATAAATGGTCCTAAATCAGTAATTATATGGTGACTTCAAATTTCCCAATTCGACCTTTTTTTATTTGGTCAAAAAAGAGTCCACCAAAAGGTCCCCCGGTCCGCCAGGGTACGGGCCTAGCCAGTCCTTGTCAAATTTACTTGTTTTGCGTTCGTTTTTTGTGAGAACGAGTTGGCCTATTTGATATTCTGGTTCTACGGTTCTTTTATCGTAGTATCTTTTGGTTCGTTCTTTGAACTTTATTGCTTTTTCGAAAGCAAGTTCTTGGACGTTTCTAAGGTTTCTCGTTAGATCTGTCATGTAGTCGTCGTAGGTTATGATTTTTTCAGGTGGTGGGAACTCTGAAGGTGTTCGAGCTCTCCTACCGAATACTAATTCGTATGGGGTGAACCCTGTACTTTCGTGTATGCTAGTGTTGTATGAAAGTATCGCGAATTTAAGCAGTTCATCCCAGTCTCGGTTACTGTCGATGAAGTGCTTTAGATATTCCACGAGAACGTTATGGCTGCGTTCGATTGCGCCGTTCGATTGTGGGTGATACGCAGTTGTTCTGTGTTGCTCTATTTGGAATAGTTGAGCGAAATCTCTAAACATCTCTGACATGAAGTTCGTACCTTGATCGGTTAATATCGCGCGAGGCGCACCGAAAGTTGATATCAAGGTTGTACAGAGTGCTCTCGCTACGTCTATTGACGTTTGGTGTTTTAATGGTACCGCTATACTGAATTTACTGAATAACTCGAGCATAGTTAGTATGTACGTATGTCCGTTTTTTGTTTCGCGTAGTGGACCTACGATATCGATGGCTACTTTGTCGAAGGGTTGCGCTGGTGTGTCCGTGATGACTATTGGAGCTTTATTTTTTACTCGGACCAGTTTGTTTTTCTGGCAGTCGAAGCAGTAACGAATGAACGTTTCTACGTCCTTTTTTAGTCCTCGCCAGTAATACTGCGAGAGAATGCGCTGGTATGTTTTCGTTACGCCTTTGTGGCCTCCGACTGCGGATCCGTGTAATTCTCTGATTATGTTTTGTCTATTTTCCTGGTCTGGAACGGTTATAAGACCTTCGCATAGCCTAAAGGTGATGTTCGAGTTAATCGCGAGTACTCGTAGGTATCCTTTGATGTTAGACCACAAAAATGTGTCGATAATTTTTGGGTCTTTGGATAGAGTACACGATGTGATTTTATTTTCTACTAGAGTCTGAACAAGGGTTTCCAGACATTTTTGAATTGTTAATGTACTAGTAGCCTCTGTCGATTTGTTTTTACAGATTATCGTAAAGTATCGTAACGTTTTGTCGCGTGTGACGAAGATGTGTCCAATTCCGGGATCGGACTGTGAAAATACCGATTGGGTGAGTTTACCCTTTTCCGCGAGTATTTTCGAGACCATTGTGTCCATGACACCGTCGGCTGACAGGAAGTAAGCTATGTTGTCTTCCTGCGCTAGGATGTTTTCCTGCGTTATTACGATATTATCTCTTACGTGTACATCGTCTGTTATTGTTGCTCCCCTTGTTGTTGGTGGAGTTGTTCGCAGTGTTAGACGTTTTCGTTGGTATTGTGATGGGTGGAACGCTGAGTCGTTGTCGGAATCGCTATCTGATGATGGCGACATATCGTGATATTGGTTTGCTAACGCTCGAGAAGGTTCTCGAGGTGTAGCTAATCGTGATTTGTCCGATTTAGAGCATTCTGTTGTCTCGTGCGGAATCCATGGTGGTGAATCGAATGTTGGTTCAATGTCCATTGATGGTGAACTGTCGTTAATTTGCTGTGAAAACCTTGGTGTGAGGACTGGTTGTTCTGGTGTGAAATCGTCGATTTGGCATGAACACCCCGGTGTTGCGGCTGGTTGTTCTGGTGTATAGTCGTCGATTTGCCATGAACACCCTGGTGTGGCAGCTGGTTGTTCTGCTGAGGCACTCGGTGTAGTGGTTGGTTGGTCGGTCCTCTTAGAAGTGCTTGGCACTGCGATCGGCTGCTCGATTCGTGGGGGAACTGTTTGTTCCACCGTTGTTGTATTATCCGGAGTTTTCGTGACTTTTGAGTCCCAATAGTCCTGTGTCATTTCGGGTGACATTGGCACGGTCGATTGTGTTCTTAACTGTGCATCCTCAGGATTTGGTTGGGTTGGGGTTTCTGGTATAATGTCGTTGGTGTAGGTGACTCTAGAATCCCAATATTCTTGTGTTAATTGTGGTGATGGTTGTGGATCTGAGTCTGAGGATGTTGAGTCCGGAGGTTGGAATCGAGTTCTTGTTTTTTGTTTTTTACCTTTGGTTTTGCGAGTGCTGCGCGTAACTTTGGAATCCCAGTATTCATCTGTCATCTCGGGTGACAGATTCTCAGGATCGTTCAAGATTTTTGTAATTGGGTGGTTTTTTGGTTGATTATCCGGGACTTTTGGTTTTTTATTTGCCAACCTTTCACTACGCCTAGTCGGTTCTTTTGGCGTCTTTTTCGTTCGCCTTTTGACTGGTTCGGGCAAACGTTTCTTCGGTTTCCTTGATGTTGTAGTTTTCCGAGATTCTAACGTTGCGGGTGGTGAACGGAAGTTCGGTGGTATTGTCCGTTTCCCGCTGTTTTCGTCGTTCTCCGAATCCTTTGTCTTTCGTGTGGTATTTGAAGGTGGTGATCTGACGGTTGGTTGGATCGGTGGTTTACCACTATTCTCATTCTCGGATTCCGTTTCATGTTCCATATCTTTTTCCTTATTTTTCGCCTTTTGATTGTCGTTTTTGTTCTTGGTTCCATTGGTTTTTTCGCTTTTGTCACCGTATAAGTAGCCGGTTTGCCTGTCAGGGCTGACTTTTTCGCGAAACTCGCTTTTGTTTTGCTGCGATAAGCTTTTTGTTTTTTGTGGCCTCGTTGGGCTCTTTTCTCTTTGTTGCCTCGTTGGGCTTTTTCCTTTTTGTTGCCTCGTTGGGCTTGTTTCATTTTGTTGCCTCGTTGGGCTTGTTTCATTTTGTTGCCTCGTTGGGCTATTTCTTTCTTCTTCTGTTGCGCTATCTTCTATATCTGTATATTTATATTGTTTTCCTGTATCGCGTCGGTTCCTAATTTGTTTGCGTGGTCGTTGCCTATTTCCTTCCTCATCCGTTGAATCTGCAGGACGTTTGGAGAGTCGCCATTGTGGTTCGGTGTTCTCCTTTGAGTACAGCTCTTCAACCATCTTCTTGATTGGTTGAATGAGTTCGCCTTCGTTTTCGGATAATTCCGAAGTTGATGTTTCGTTGTTTATATTTAAATTGGTTTTTGTGGGTACACTCTCCGTTTGTTGTTTGGTTGTTGTCTTTTCCGGTTGTGGGTTTGTTTCTTGTTGGGTTTGTTTCATTTCCTGTTCCATTGGTTCGTCGGGTGCAGCTGGGCTGTCCTCCCATGTATTTCGCTTTTTCCTCGGCGCTGGATTTCCTGAGCCTGTATCAGTCGTTGACCGGTTTCTGGTTTCAGGTGATGCTTTGGGAGTCAGTTTCTGCTTTTTTGTTTCTTGTATTCCCGTGTTTTCCGATGAGCTTTCCGCGCGTTGCCTGATCGGCATAATTTCCGCGGGATTTCTCGACAAAGCGTCGGCAACGACGTTAAGTTTACCTGGTTTGTATACGATGTCATAATCATACCCGTTTAGTATGATTTGCCATCGTTGGAGTTGTTGCGGGATATCAGGTTTATTTTTTATGTAGGTTAACGCTCTGTTATCCGTAACGAGCGTAAAGCGTTTCCTGTACAAGTACATTTTAAAGTACTCTACCGCATTTACTATTGCGAGTAATTCTTTTTTCATCGCGTCATACGCGATTTCGGTTTTCTTCAATGCTCTTGAGTAGAACGCTATTGGATGGTCGAAGTCGCCGTGGTTTTGGCTGAGTACTGCGCCTATGGCGTAGTCTGATGCGTCTGTAGTGAGGGTGCAAGTTTTGTCGAAATCCGGATATTTTAGAACCGGTCGTTCGACGATTCTTGCTTTTAGGTACTCGAATGCTGTTTGGCATTCGTTTGTCCAAACGAATTTCTCTGACTTTTTTAACTGAACATTTAATGGAATAGCGATTTTCGCAAAGTCGCGGATAAACCGTCGGTAATATCCGGCGAGTGCGACGAACTGCTTAATTCCCTTTTTGTCTTTGGGTACCGGGAAGTTTTCTACTGCCCGTATATTGTGGCTATTTGGTCTAACGCCATCTGAGGATATAATATGCCCCAAATAGGTCACTTCTCTATTCAGGAAGTGGCATTTTTCTGTCTGTAGCGTCAGTCCCGCTGATGTTAATCGTTTCGCTAATGCTTTGAACTTGTTCCCGTGTTCTGTCATGTCTTGTGCGTATATTAATATATCGTCTAGATAGACGAAAAGGTCTGTGCCTTGAAGTCCGGATAATACGACGTCCATCAACCTTTGGAAGGTTGCTGGCGCGTTTTTGAGTCCGAATGGCATTCGACGGTACTCGTAATGTCCATTCGGAGTCGAGAAAGCTGTTTTGTGTCTATCGGCTGGGTGCATCTCAATTTGATAAAATCCGGATGCCAGGTCGAATGTTGAAAAGTAGCGGGCGTTACCCAACTGGTCCAATATATCAATGATATTTGGGAGTGGGTACGCGTCTGGCGTGGTTTTATCGTTAAGTTTTCTAAAATCGATGACTATTCGCCATTTTTTGTTACCTTTTGAATCTGGTTTTTTGGGAACGACCCAAACTGGAGAATTATAAGGAGAAAGGGATGGTTGTATGATTCCCTTGTCTAGCATATCGCTGACCTGATTTTGTATCTCCGTTTTGTGTACCGGTGGAAACCTATATTGTTTTGTGTTGATTGGTCTGTCATCCGTCGTATGGATCTCGTGTTTTGTTAGTGTCGTGTGACCTAACCGATCTCCGGGTAGACAAAATAGGTGTTGGTATTTTGAGACCAATTCAAGCACGTGGTCTCTTTCTGTTTCGTTCAGGTGGTCTAGTTGTAAAAGTGCCTGAAGGGCTTCGAGTCTGGATCGATCGTCCAATTGTATTGATTGTACTTCCGCACGGTTCTCATGCTGAGAATCGTGGGAGTTGCTCGGTGTGAAATTATCGATCGGTTTTTCCGAGATAGCCTCTACCGGGATTAGCTCGACTGTAGGAATTTCCAGATTTATTTCGCCATTCTGCGAATTAATCGCGCAAAGATACGCAATTCCGTTGGTGTTTTTAACGAGCGCATTTCCCATGTAGAGACGATGACCTACGTTCATCTTCGGGATATATCCTTCCTCGAGATCGGTTGGTTTTAGCCTAACAGGTACGATGAGTTTTGATCTGCCAGGTATTGTTACACGCTCGAAGGTCTCGAACGGAATTCTGTGGCTTGCGAATGTTATGCAAGCTTCGCTATACAAGATGTCGGCTGGGGTCCCCCTGAAGAAGACGTCGCCGAGTATAGCGTCCTGCGTAATCGGGAAAAAGTCTTCCACTAAGTGGAACTCGACCTTGAACTCTTTTATTTTTAGGTAGCATCTACCGAGAGTTTTCGCTATACCATCAGTGATCCCGCTGAGTTCGTATATCAGCGTCGGATCTACTTCCGTATGCGTGCTGAGTAACGATTGTTTCAGCAGGTTTATTTCCGCTCCAGTATCGGCGAGAAATAAAGCCCGTTTGGTGAACAGGTTCGGAGACTCGATGGTCACCGTTGGTGGTCTATGTCGGCGCGACAATCCTAATTTAATAGTCGCTTTTCTAATGGTTATACTACCGTCTATGCTTTTTACATAATTAGTATCTACATATTTTACAAGTTCGGTTTCGGTTTGCGCTTTGTTCGCGTCTTTTAGTTTGTCGTTGACGAGCGCTCCGGTGTCCGACCTCTCGTTGCGCTGTCGCGAGAGGCGGTTCTCTCGTTTTTTTGGAGCAGGCGATCGAAAATCTGCTCGATTTGCGCTGCATCAAGGCTCGACTGATAGTCGGATTTTCGCGAGTTTCGACCGTTGCTCGGGTTTTGCCTGTCTCGCGAGTTATCTCGGCTGTCTCGGTTACGCGAGTTATCACGATAATTATTTCCATCACGCGAACTGCCGCGTCGGGTATCGTTTTGATAATTGTCGCGGCCGTTATCGTAATTACGGTCCCACGAGTCGTCTCGTCGCGGGTTGTTTTGATAGTTACGTCAGTTACCGCGATAATTCTCGCGCGAGTTGTCTCGGTAGTTATTTCGCGCGTTGTTGTGGTAATTCCCGCGCGAATTATTTTGGTAGTTTCCGCGTGAGTTGTTCTGAAAATTTCCAGGTGCACCGTTTCGGTAATAGTTGGGCGCGTTGTTTTGATAATTACCGCGTGAGTTGTTACGGTAGCCACCGCGAGAGTTGTTCTGAAAATTTCCCGGTGAGTTGCTACGATATTGTCGACTGTTAGCGCGCGTGTTCGTATTTTCGCGTAATCTTTGCACGGAGTAGCATTCCGATGTTCAATGCGTAGGGTTTTCGCGGTGGACTTCGCAGAATTTTAGTCCATTGTTCTCGCTCCATTGCGTGAATCGAACTTTCGCTTTTTCCGGACTTTTGTCCCTAGTTTCTGATTTATCGCGTTGTCGTCCCTGATGCACAGTTTGTCTGCGGACGAGTTCGTTTTCGATGTTAAGCGCTTCGTCGACTGCGTTATCGAGGGTTAGGAAGGTTTTTTGCATTATTATATTCGCGATTGGATCGAAAAGGCCGCGAATGAAAGCTTTTATGACGGTTCGTCGAACTTCGTCAGTGCGGTTTTGCAAATACTGCTGTTGGGCTTCCGTTCGATAAACTTCTTTTAACCGGTTTTCGATTTTGGTTGCAATTTTTTGCGTCCGCGTTGCGTAATCGAGAACCGACTCGTTATAATTTTGTGAATTTGACTTTAATTCTAGTTCGAGATCTGACAGTTCGACTGGTTTTTCAAGCGCGTTTCTAAGATCTCTCAGGAGTGGCTCTAACGTATTGTATGTTCTCGCGTCAGCTATGTCGGCGGCGACTCCTGACAGTTTCAGCTGGATGATTTCCAGGAGCTGCGGTTGATCGTGCTCCGAAATTATTTTAGCGGCTTTTTTACAAGCGCGTATGAAGTCGTTGAGGGGGATATTTTTCCCGTTAAAATTAGGTATGAGGTTTTGAACATCGCGGAGCGTTATCGAACTGTTCGCCATTGTGTAATATGGCCGCAACGGGAGTCGATCGGCAGATAACGTTCGGCGGTAAAAATTATTCCCGCCGTGCGTTCGCGCACGGCGCTCAGGTCGCGCCGGCGGATCAATTTTGGTGTAGTTATCGAACTACCCAATTAGTAAAACGTAAGCCGATGTTGTAAAAATGTCGTTGTGTTGCTGCCGTCTGACATGAGGCGCAATTGGGGATTTTTTGTTGTTTTTTTTTGTACGGATGTATGTATATATGTATATTCCGTAAATATTTTGTTGTTTAGGGGTTTTTTTTATATGGTATATTATTTCGTCACCATCTGGAGTGAGGCACGTTGTTTGTTGTTTTTTTTTTTTTGAAAGAGAAGAGGAGAGGAAAAAAAAAGAATAATTATTTGTTAATTAAATCAAAAAGGAATTACCTATGTATAAGTATATATTCGCTGCCATCTGGAGTGAGGCGCGGTAAAAAGATTTTTTTTTTTTATTTCTCTCTCTCTTTTTTTTATGTAAATATATATATATTTCTGTATATTTTTTTTGTTTTATCGGATAATTTCTCTATTGTTGCTATTATTGTTATTTATCGCTGTATGTATATATATAAGTATGTATTTGATGTTGCTGCCGCTCGTGTGCAGCGCGTCTCGATTTTTTTCCTCTTTTTTTATTTATTTATTTATTTATTATTAGTATTATTTGTTAATGTGTAGGGGAAGGGAAATTATTTGTTAGTTGTATGTATTTTTTTCATACCCTTATGCGGTCGTACGCTTTATACACGCGTCGCGTGTCGGCGCTCGGTTCCCGTGGGTTGATTTTTGGAAATACATTTTTTTTTTGCTTTGCCTTTTTTTAAAAAATAAAATAAATAGGTAAAATGGACGGGTACTTACGTTACCACAAGTATTATCAGTAGTAGCATGGATTTGGAGAAAAATTTGTTCCTTTCTGAATTACGTTTCCTCGGTTTGGGGTTTCTTTTTTTGTTTTTTTTTTTTTTGCTTCCTTCCTTCAATTTATTTCTGAGATGTCCCTCCTTCCTTCTATTAAATTTTTTTTGGAACGGCGGATGATGAGTTAGTCGGTAGGGCGAATCGCGTCGGATCGCCGCGGCGGCGGATCGACGTGACGGTCGATGACAGCTAGCCGTCGGTATTGTCGGTGGCCGCTATTACGCGAGGTTTTCCCCGGCGGTCGGTGAATCCGACGTCGCTCGCACACTCTCACTCAACACACAATAATAATTTTTTTTTTTTTCACTGTGTGCTGTTGCTCTTTTTTTTGTTAGGTAACTGTTTATGTCTAGATTTATTATTTAGTATATCTGTATATATATATATATATATATATATATGTATATGTATTATTAATGTCTAAGTTAATTATTAATAGTGTCTTTTCACTTTTGTTATTATAGCGTCTTTTTACTTTTTATTTGCTAATTTTTTTTTTGTGTGAGCGTGTTTATATAATTCGCCCACTCTGACACCATGTAACGGATGGCCGGTGCAGGTGCAAAAGAGTGTCGAGTCGGAGATGTAGAATATATATATGTAGTTTATTAGTCGCAGCGTATTTGGGAGAGTGTACCGTGTGCAAGTCGGAGCTGTACTGCCGCTCTGAGGTGCGAGGCTGAGGGCCTCGGACCCTGCAACAATGTCGCGACGGACAGTCGCGACGCTTGCTGATAAGGCCCTTCTCACGGCTTCGAGCCATGAGAGCGGATGCAGATAAGCTGCAGGGCTTCTCTGAATGCTGCGCGGCGGAAAACGACGAAGCCGCGAAAAATGATCTATGTGGGAAGAGGCTGGAGCCGTTACAGCCGGAAGACGGACAGAATAATTCAGGGAAACCTGAACCGAAGTAGGACAGCAGACATGCTACTACCACAGATAGCAGACGAACACGACGCTGACATACTGATTCTGTGCGAACCGTACAGGACGCGGCCAACACAGAATTGGATTACGAACGAAACCGAGACAGCCGCTATCTGGGTGAGGGGTGCTGCCCAATCTCGGATAACCGATCGCGGCGTGGGGGACGACTACGTCTGGGCCAAGGTCGGCGCTGTCACTTACGTCAGCGTCTACCTGACCCCAAACTGCACCGCGGCGGAGCTCGAGAGGAAGGTGGCGCTCCTCGAAGACGGAATCAGGGATCTGCCCGGAGACGTTGTGGTCGCGGGAGACTTCAACGCGAGGGCGATCGAGTGGGGCATGACTAGAACGAACAAACGGGGACGGCTGCTACTGGAGATGGCCGCAAGGCTAGACCTAGTGGTAGCAAACACGGGAAACATACCGACATACAGACGACCAGGATTTGGAGATTCCATTCCAGACGTAACGTTGACGTCAGACAGAATCCTGCCACTGGTGGGGCGATGGCGAGTGGTCGAGGACTACACGGCCAGCGATCATCAGTACATCGCCTTCGAAGTGGCAGGGCGGACAACGGCAGCACGGACGAGGATTCGGCACCTCCCGCGGTGGAACACGAAAAAACTCGACATACAGAAGTTTTCGGAGGAACTGGCGGCAGCGCCGGCCCCGATTACAAACGTCCCCCCGGAGCTGACAGGCCGGCGAAGGGCGGAAAGACTGGCAGACGAGACGGCCAAACTGACGGAGCGGCTGTGCAACAGCACAATGCCGAAACGACATTACAGACGCAACAAACAGTCACAATACTGGTGGACGGACGAGATAGCCGAACTGCGGAAGAACTGCCTGGCAAACCGAAGACGGGTCACAAGGGCCGGCGGTAGGCCAGAAAGGGAAGCCCTTCAGGCCGTAAACAAAACAGAACGGAAAAGACTGACGAACGCAATAAGAGACAGCAAGGCGCGATGCTGGAAGAAGCTCTGCGAGAAGGTGGACCGGGACCCGTGGGGAACTGGCTACAAGATCGTAACCGGTAAACTGGGGGCCCGAGCGCCACCGGAACTCAAAGACGCCGAAACCACACGACGGATTGTTGACAGACTCTTCCCGACACACCCGACACGCACGAACGCAACGGACGACAACGAGACAGCGGCGGTGCCCGTCTTCACCGCGGAGGAGCTCACCAGAGCATCCAACGCGATGAGGACGGGTAAAGCACCAGGACCGGATGGAGTACCGGGAGAGATTATCCGGCTGATGGTTAACCTGAAGCCAGAGATATTTCTTGACCTATACAACACGTGCCTGAGGACAGGAACCTTCAGCGACCGCTGGAAGGCGGCGAGGCTGGTCCTTATCCCAAAGGGCAAGGGTGATCCCAGCGCGCCGTCGGCCTACCGGCCGCTGAGCTTACTAGACACGACAGGGAAACTTTACGAACAGCTACTGAGACCAAGACTCACAGACGCTATACAGACCGGAGGTGGCCTCTCCGACCAACAGTACGGCTTCAGGAGGGGTCGATCAACGATCGGAGCAATCCAGAAGGTGGTTGACTCTTTCCGAGACACAGACAGGCACTGCCACGCAGCGCGACCAGTCGTGCTGCTGGCGACACTTGACGTTAGGAACGCCTTCAACTCGGCCAGGTGGGTGGACATCCTGGAGTCGCTCAGAAACGGCTTCAGGGCGCCACCGTACTTGGTTCGGGTGGTGGAGGATTACCTACGAAACAGACGAATAAACTACGAGACAATCGAAGGACAGGTGACAAGACAAATCACCGCGGGGGTCGCCCAAGGATCCATACTTGGACCAGACTTCTGGAACGGAGTGTACGACAGCCTGCTCAGACTGGAGCTCCCGCTCGGCGTTCTGCTCGTCGCATACGCCGATGACGTAGCGGCGGTGATCACCGAGCGGTCTCCGGAACTGGCGCAGTTTAAACTGAACCAGACGATGAGACGGGTCGGACGATGGATGACTGACCACGGATTACAACTCGCAACAGAAAAGACAGAACTGATGTTCCTCACGAGGAAACGCATAGAGACAAGACTAACCATGACGGTCGGGACAGACGAGATCGAGACCGGAGGGGAAGTCAAGTACTTGGGGGTGACCCTAGATATAAAGATGACCTTCTGGCCTCATATACAAAGTACAGCCCGGAAGGCGGCTGAAAGGATAACATCCCTAAGCCGCCTGATGGCAAACACGATCGGACCGAGACCGGGGAAACGACGACTACTAATGTCGACGGCCCACTCGATCCTCCTATACGGCGCTGAGATCTGGGCGGATGCCCTGAAGACGAAGAAATACTGCCACGCAATGACGACAGTACAAAGACAGAGCGCGCTGCGGATCGCTTGCTCCTATCGGACTGTCTCTGCACAGGCCGTTCTGGTGGTGGCGGGCGTGATCCCCATAGACCTTCTTGCTTTCGAGCGCAACAGGATTTATGAAAGAAACGCAGACACGAGACGAAAGGACGCGACAACGACAGAAAGAGACAGTACGATACAGACCTGGCAACAACGCTGGACAGAAGAAACAACAGGCACCTGGACGAGACGACTGATAAAGGACCTGAGACCGTGGATCAAACGGGGGTTTGGGGACGTACATTTTTACGTTACCCAGCTCCTGACGGGACACGGTTACTTTAGACGGTACCTACACAAAATGGACGAAGTACGAACGCCGGACTGCAATTACTGCGGACACGACCGGGACGACGCGGAACATACGTTCTTCGAATGTGACCGCTGGACAGCACTCAGACTGGAACTGGAGACGACGGTTGGTCGCATCACCCCGGACAACATAGTCGAGAGTAGATAAATAGGGCTGGTTCTAACTCAAGGGATCTGCACCGACATTTACCGACACTTTTTAGCTCAGACTCGAACCACTTAGCTCGGACTCGAACCACTGGGTGGTGGGTGGGTGGTGGTGGGGGGGGGGGGGGCATGTGGGTGGTGGGTGGGTGGGGGACATGTGGGTGGTGGGTGGCTGGGGGACATGTGGGTGGGTGGGGTTGCTGATTTTTTTTGCATGAATCAGCGAGCGATATGCGGTGGGTGGTGAAGAGGTGGGAGGTGGGTGGTGGGTGGTGGGTGGTTGGTAGAATTTTATTTATTTATTTTTTTTCGTGTGATTCGGTGAGCGGCGAGCAGTGGGTGGCGGGGAGGTGGGAGGTGGGAGGTGGGAGGTGGGCGGGGGGTGGTGGGTGGTTGGTAGAATTTTATTTTTTTATTTTTTTTCGTGTGATTCGGTGAGCGGCGAGCAGTGGGTGGCGGGGAGGTGGGAGGTGGGAGGTGGGTGGTGGGTGTATGAAATTTTATTTTTTATAATTTTATTTTCATGGGTGATTGGTCGATGGGTTGGCGGGTGGCGGTGGGCGGGTGGTCGGCCCCCAGTTGATGGGTGGCCCGCGAAGGGGGCGAGTCTACTCAGCCTTTGGTGTTTCACAAATAAACACTTCGGCGTTAAAATCGAATGTTAGTCGCGAAGGGTCAGACTCGTTCGAGTACCACAGACCTCTCAACTTGAAATATATGGCGCCGATGAGTATTAGTATACAAATAAGAGGGTGTGGAGTCCACCGAGCGTTGTGTCTTGGAGAAAATCGGTGGCAGGCTAGTTAAACTAAACAGTATCGGTCCATTGACTGTATTGAATGCTAGTCGAGCGTGCATTCAAGTGTTGGGCATGGCGGTGTGAGGTCCACTTGAGACCCTGTCTTCGAGTCAAACGCGCGTGTAGCGACGTATATCCTACGAAGCCTATGCTGGGGTGATACACCCGCTGTGGATGCTGTTACGAGACGCCTGGAGCGCGAGGCATCTTGAGGGTATATCACTCGCCGTCAACCATACACATTCTCCCGTCTCACCACTTTTATCTCTCTCCCACCCATTTTTGTCAACCGTCAAAGATTTTATTTGGGCCCACGGATAGCGAGTCTGCATCGATTGGTTCTATTTCTTAAGTCTGCATGAGTCCATGGGAGGGCTGAACGAGAAACAGAGTAGTGGATTTTAGCTTTCTTTTGGTCAGTGCTCAGTGTACATTTGTCTCGTGAACTTCTCTGCGATTCAAATTAGTCTCCGCGTTTTATCTCATATGTACATATCTATGAGTTATAAAAATGGATTCGAAAAAGTGCAAAAGGCTCATCGCCATTATGGAGCAGGCGTATTCGGCTCTTAGAGATAAACCCTCGCGTGCTGAGGCGCAGCAGTGGTTAAAGTTCGGCAATGATAATTGCCGATTGCTGAGGAAGATTTTGCGGAAAAGTACAAAAACTATTGGTGAAAAAATTAGAATCCAGACCACAATTTCTGTGTTAATGTCACTTACGACAAAATTTAAAAAGAGTGGTTCCGGTGTTGCCTCAAATAAAGTGCAGTGGGTTGATCTTGAGACGGCGTTCAAGGGAAGAATACGTACGGGGATGGTCATCAACCTGCAGCATCGTGATCTATCCGACTTCTTGGATGATTCGAAACTACTTATCATCGCGAGATTAAAAAGAATGATGAATGGTTCTAAAAAGAAGAGGTGCAGACGTTCGTTAAAAGTGAATGTTATTCTGACATGCAAATTCAGAATCACAAAAAATGACGAAATTGTGGAGGAGAATAAAATTTTCAACACGAGGAACGAAATGATTCTTCGCTCAACGAATATTGAAGAGTGGTTTTCGGAGCACGTGAAGGAGAAATTATTATTAAAAGTGGAGCAATTCGAACAGAAGGAATCCGGCTGGTCTTTGGTTGAAATCATCAATCTACAATTCAACATGAATAAGTACACGTCGCTAAGAGGAGGATTATCGACGTTCGTGAGCGTTCCAAAGGATTTGCAGCTGAAGCGCGCCGTCGTTAACATAATTAACAACGACCATTATTGCTTCTTGTGGGTGGTCAACGCGGCGCTTTCTCCAGCAGTACAAGGAAATGGGGATCGCACGGCTTCATATCAAGATTTTCGGCAAGTGCTCGCGTATGAGGATTTTAGTTATCCAATGAAAGTTAACTCGATACCACGGTTTGAGCGATTAAATAAATTATGTATAAATGTTTATGGTGTAGAAAGTAGGAAAGGTAAATCGGATATCGTGCCGATATATTTAAGTAAGGAGAAGTCCGAACGAGACACGATACATCTGCTCATGCTTGAAACCGAAGTTAAACTCGATGACAATAGTCCAGTGGACCATTTCGCGTGGATTAAGAATTTATCGCGATTAGTTAGTTCACAAATATCCAAACATAATCATGCGACTTGGTTGTGTGATAGATGTCTGTCTCACTTCCAAACGCAGGATAGATTAGACAGGCATAAACCCAATTGTTTTAGTATTAATGGGTGCAAAATGATCCTTCCAAAAGATGGGGAAAACATTTTAAAATTCAAGAATTTCAAATATAAAGAAGACGTCCCATTCGCTATTTATGCGGATCTTGAATGCCTCTTGGAGCCTGATCAATCTTTACCGGACAATCAGAAGCATGTACCTCATAGTATAGCTTTTTATGTACACTGTACATATTCGACTGAAATCTCGCAGTACAAATGTTATCGTGGTAAAGATTGCATCGAGTGGTTCATGAAGGAGTTGCGTGAATTAGCTGACTTTTTTACTCCGCTGGTATGTTACGTAACACCGATGAAAAAATTAAGCGCGATTCAGAAGCGTGAGTTTAAATTGGCAACCACGTGTCATATATGTGAGAATCCCTTTGATGCGAATGATAAAAAAGTCAGGGATCATTGTCATTTTACGGGGGAACATCGAGGGCCTGCGCATAATCAATGCAATTTAAATTATACAACGTCACACGTCATCCCAGTCATTTTTCATAATTTATCAGGCTACGATTCACATTTTCTAATTAAAGCGTTGGCAACAAAGATTGAAGGGTCAACTCAGCTTTTACCTGTAAACAAAGAAAAATATATATCTTTCACAAAAATCGTGAAGTCAAAAGCTGTGCAATATCGATTTATCGATTCGTTCAGATTTATGCCGAGTAGCATACAAAAATTAGCATCGTATCTCGATGCGGAGGGAAAGGTGATAACGCGCAAACATTGTGATAGTGCAGAGGAATTTGAGCTACTCATCAGAAAAGGAGTCTTCCCCGACGACTATCTTGATAGTTGGAGTAAACTTGATGATACTATTTTGCCATCGAAGGAAAGCTTTTTCTCCAAATTAAACGACGAGAATATTAGTGACGATGAATACGCGCACGCGGTAAATGTTTGGCGGGTATTTAAAATCAACACCTTGGGCGAATATTCGGATCTGTATTTGAAAACTGATGTATTACTTTTAGCTGACATTTTTGAAAACTTCCGACGCACCTGCAAGAAAACGTATAATTTAGATCCCCTGCATTATTACTGTTACGTCCCGATCAGCAATTTTCACTCCATCTCGGTCAAGGAGAATTTACACCCTCCCTTTACACGTTATTCGGAGATGACGCTTTATCGAGGATTTGGCCCTGTTTTGAACCTAACCTTTCGGAAAATAATTCGGGATAGGGCCTAGAGTGTATATATATGTAATTGACGATATTTTATTCGCGGTTAAAAGTTCGAATTTACTAGATTTTAAGTGACGATTTTAAACTGGACAAGAAAATTCTGGATGCTATCTCTTTCTATCGCCTAGAATTTAATACGCGGCTATCTCTCTCTCGCGCGTCACCCTCGACGCACGGCTCGCAACAGCTCACTAACACGCTCACTCACTGTTTTCTCCCGACCTATCCTAATACTTTTAACGCGCACTGTTATAGCTGAAATAAAATTGACCGACACGAATATAAATTGACCAAGAAATATTTTAAACTTTGGTGACAGTAAATAAATGTTGATAAATAACGATTTAGAGAAAATGGATTTTTCAGATGTGGATGATAACGTTCCAAAATTCATATATTATTTAAATGGGTTTACCTCAGAATGAATGATCGAATGAATCGATTGATGGATGAAATTAAACGATCGAATTGAAACGTCCTTCCCAAATGCTGGATGAATATTCGAGTCAGAATCGAATGATGATCGACTTCCGAAAATAACGTCCTTCCAAAATGCCGCATTTTCGAATCAGAATCGAATGATGATGGTCGACTCCAGAAATGAACGTCCTTCCCAGATTTTAACGATGAATGATTTCGATGATGGAATGATTTTCAGACGAAATATACTCAAACTCGATAGAATGATTTGGAAAGTTACGAATGATTTATTGAAATTGGTAAAACTGAATACTGGCTCGAAAATTTTACAAGTCGATTTACAGGTTCTTTGTTAGTGTTTCTAAGTACAATCCAATATTGAGGTCTGTGCCCCGGTCACGAAGAAGGTTTTTTAGAAGTCCAGAACAGGAGTACTGAAGGAGTGCCGAATGGGCGGTGGGCGCGCGAATAAATAACCTCGGTGCCGGACACCCCCGCGTCACCGCTGTCACACCTGCGCCTCGTCTCCCCACTCTCATCACCTGATTCCTTTCTTTGATTGATTAATTAAATATTTCTAATTTCGTAGTTTTACAGTAATTTTGACATTCCAATTTGTTAATACTTAAATTCTATCGCCAATTTTATGAATATAGAAATTTGAATGAAAGCTGTACGAGCTTTCGTTGCGAAGTTAACAATTGTTGACATAAATTTTTATCTGATTATTTTCCTGAATTTCTGTATTGATAGTTTTGCATTTCTTTCCTTTTCGTAATTTCCATATTTTTCCCCGTTATTATTTATCGATTATTTATTATTGTTATATCTATTCCCTTCTTAATTTTTTTATTTGACGATATGACTTAATTTTCTTTGCTTACTTCTTGACTCTATTTTATTTCCCGAATCTGTTATTAATAATTTCCAAAAATACTACGTAATTCCCGTGTATTCGTCCCTTAAACTTGATTTCCATTCATTTCTTCATATTTCAACTATGATCCTCCTGGACTATAACGATGATCTAGCATTCATCGATATTCACCGTCCAGGAGGTGCTGCACTCATTATGCCCAACGGCCGCTCTCAGCATCGTGCCCATCGTGACACGCGCCGTACAAGCAGGCCCTATGTTCGACAACTGTGAGGAGCGCTCCGCCGATATCCTTGTCTGCATTTTTGCGCCTCAGGTTACCGACTCTCGTATGGTTGACTTGCTTCGTACAGTCATCTCTGTACATCAGCCTAATTCACCTGAAGGCTAATTATTTTTAACAATGGATGATTCTTTAATTTATTTATTTATCGAAACTTTGAATTCGATCTATTAAACAATGGCATTTTTCCAATGTTTATTTATTCGGTTAATTATATCTGAAATATTTTGGAAAAATTCACAGGACGTAACACCTCCCCCCTTAAACGAGCGTTGCTTCGAAGAACATCGCTCGACCTCGGTAGAGGCTGAATAATAATAATAATAAAATGGAATTAATTATTAGGCCATGTCGTCAAAACCTTTATATTATTTATTTGATTAATTAATTTATTTAACTCGCTATTTATTTATAATTTCCCCTACTGGTTTTTATTAAACCTTCTATTTTCCCCATTTTTTTTTTTTTTTTTTTTTTTTCTAAGTTCCTATACCCCGAATATATTTCTGCATGGACTATACCAATCTTTTCCCAAGAAGAACTATCCCTGGCTTTGTCCCTCGATGGAGCGACACTCAAGCGTTATCATCTTCCTACTCTAAACATCCTCCAAACTCTTGGTGCGCGACTCACGCCTCTAGCCCTTGTTCCTCATTCTCCTCTCAGTGTTCCGACAGCAAGCATCGTTTTTCCGCTTCAGTGATTTTCCTTCGTTTCAAAGTAAGTATGCACTATTTTAAAATTTAAATGTATATATTCACGTATATATATATATATATATATATATATATATATATATACGCATACATATCCATATATATATACCCATTACTATTATTATTTATTTTTCCTTTTTTTTCCTCTCTTTTTCAGAATTCACCATGGATTCCCTAATTTCCATTGATGGTCCATACGGAATAATTTTCTGCGCTGGACCACCATCCCCGTGGGTTCTTCAGAAACTGGTAATTACCTGTGGTGTTCTTTTTTTTCAATTTTATTTTATTTATTTATTTATTTGTTTATTTATTTTTATTTTTATATTTTATTTATTTATTTATTTTTATTTTTATATTTTATTTATTTATAATGATTTACTTTTTTTTTATTACATATATATATATATATATATATATACTTTTTTTTAAAATATATTATTTCTATTTCTCTTTTTTTTCTTTTTAGAACGATCTCATCATCCCCTCTCACCAACGCCCTTCCGACGCAGTGAGGGGCATGATTACCATTCGGGCATCCCGTATCCGCCATCGCCGCACGATTTCCATTCTTTGGGGCGACACCGGGGACGAGGAGCTCGATCTTGACCACCCCGAGGATTTTCTGGGCATTCGGGCCTTGTTTAGCCCACCCCGAACGCACCGCGAGGCCCTCCGTCAACCCCGTCATCCTCCTGCTGCCATAACAGCAAGGAAACTCCTCCGACTCCTTCGCTACAACAATTTCGAGGCTGAATTGCCCATCCTTTTATATCGGGGGATGGTTGGCCACCCTGCAGACCATATGGCCTGGCCTTGCCTGGCCTGTAATTTAACAACGGTTGGGTTTCTACTGGCCAGCCTCATCCCTTAAGGATTTACTTTCATTTACCTTTATTATGTATATTTTACCATTTTATATTGAAAAATAAAACTTATTTTTCCGATTTTATTTTGTCTAATGCTTTTCTTTCCTTCCCTTATAATTTAATTTAATTTAATTTAATATATATATATATGTCTCTTTTTTTTATTCTGGTGCGACTGTACATTCGTCGTACAGTCACCCTTTTTAATACATGCCTGCGACTCACCGTGAGCGGAGTACGGCGTGACGTCACGCCGCCACCCGCTCTCGGCTTCTCTCTTTTGTGCGGCTGTTCGCCGTACTCTATCCTTCTCTCTCTTTCCCTATACCTTTCTCTTTCTTACTTTCGTGAGCCGCATCTGGGAGTACGCATGTAGCTGCGTCTCCAGACGGCTATCTTACTGTTCTGTCCGGTAATTTCTCCCTATAATTCCCTCTACTGCACTAGTACTACTGTACGCTCATTGGACCATCCTATGAGCAGTGGGCCAATGGCATTTTTCCCAAATTATTATTCCCGAATTGAACTCTATCGTCTACCTTTAACTTTATAGATTATAACTGATATTTATTTATTTTTATTTTTATTTTTATTTTTATTTTTATTTTTATTTTTATTTTTATTTTTATTTTTATTTTTATTTTTATTTTTATTTTTATTTTTATTTTTATTTTTATTTTTATTTTTATTTTTATTTTTATTTTTATTTTTATTTTTATTTTTATTTTTATTTTTATTTTTATTTTTATTTTTATTTTTTTCTTTTCTCTTTTTTTTTTATTAACTTCCTTTCCTTCAGTCTCTTTTCTTTTACGGAAGTCGCGGGTATACATTCCCTTGTTTATTTGCCGTCTGAACTCGCTTGTTTTGACCTTCAACTGCCTGTCTTTCATCTTCACCTTCTTCCTCTGATTCGTATTCCCCTTCTGATTCTACTTTACCCTTTTCTATGTTTTCTGTTTTATCTTCTTTCTTTTCCTCATTCCCTTGTACTCCCTTATTCAAATGCAACAGCAGATTTGTAACTGAATCCCATATTGCTGCAAGCAAAAATAATGACCATCCATACACGGTGTGCAACGCATATCCATGTATGAGTGTGTCTATTACCAATTTGACTGCCTTAATAATCATAATTACTCCTATCAGACCTGCACTTATGTTGCCGAATGCAACTAGACTTTCCAACATCCTTCTCCATGCATTCTCCATTAATTTTTGTAGTTCCGGTCCGTCCAATAGTTTTGCGAATGAACCACCCTGCGCTATGGTTGGTTTGCCCATCAAACCCCTAGCCACGGTGTTTAGCACCGCAGGTCTCTCCGCTGGAAACATGATGTGCTCACGAAGCTGCTCCAGTTCTGATGTTGTGTAGATCCCGCTGGTTGCCAACGACTTTGTACTTTTGTAGGTCCATGTAGGCTTGGTGTTCGGTTTCATTTTTTCAGATGGGTATACAAGTATTGGTCCAGGCATCATTGCGTACCAATATTCGTCAATAAAATATGTAGGTGCAACCATTTTGTTGCAAGTGATCTGCATTCCAGTTTTCATTAACATGTGAGTTTTCGGTGTCAAGAAATAACTGTTATTTCCTTCAGTTACTGGCAAATGCGTATAACATTCTTCTCGCGGCTGTACTCGAACTTCCTTTGGAATACACTTAATGATGTGCACCACTTCTCCAGATATTACAGCCATATAACCTGGTCCTTTCATTAGATGATATGCAAATTCATCCGGTATCTCTGTCGCTATTGCCAAACGGTTTTTTAGCATTTCTCTTTCCAATTCGCACTTGTGGGTTAGAAGATCGTGATAAACCTGTTGAGTCTGGGTTTGAATATGTCGTTCAACATAAACGAACTTTGAGTTCACGTAAGTGTACATGTCCATATTTATCACTTCCATTGTTTGTCCTTGCAAAAACATTTGTCCATTTTCGATCTCGTATATGAATAATTTCGGATGCTCCGTTCGCACTATCGTTTGTCCACATACATTTGTCACTCCGCGTACTACCAGAGCGACGATTATATCCGATGTAGTAACGGTATACAACACTCGCGAATCCTGGTCTACGCCTTTCTCGGCTACACCTTCGTACAACACTCCATATTGTCCATTTCCGCAATTTCCAACAGGAACAGATTCCCAAAAAGTATGTCCTCCTTCCATGTCTACACATTGTCCTTCGTTTAGTTCACAACGTATTCCCGATTTTAAGAAGATTTTATTGGATTAGAGGGCGATCGTAGCACGATAGTCTCTCAAAGTGATTTTTACTTCAGCCAATACTACTACTTCATCCCAATTACCGAAAGGATCCGAATACGCTGTTCCTTTACATGCACCATCTTGCCCTACTTTTCCAGCCATTGTTACAGGATGAGTTACGCTGTGATTTCCCGTAATCCTCATTATCAGAGTCTTTTCTACTTGAAAGGATCCGTGTTCGTACATCCGATCACACGCGTCTCGCGATACCTCGTACACGTACGAAGCTTTTCCATTCGTTACGTCACTGGTATGCGAAAACATCCCGCACTTTCGAACATCTCTATTGATCTCAACTTTGCACTGTCGCACATGTACAGATGCATAATCGTTTATCTGAAGCAGTTGAATTCGTACTGCCGTGACGTTCAATGCTGGTGACGGAATATCGCATTCCTCCACCTCCAGAAGCGATACAGTTGTGATGTTGGACTTAGCTGTTCCACAATCGTACCCGATCATCCCCAAACATTCCCTCGATAGCAGAATAACCCCTATCACGAACAAGGGTATTTTCTCTCTCATCTTGATCTATACAAGAAAGAAAATGACTGGGTTATAATACTTGTTTATTTTATTATTTTAACTCTTTGATGTGGTTATACATATAGGTTATTTATTAGTAAAATTTTGTGATCATACAATGATATTGTTGTGCTGATTAGGTTACATATTTGTTATTAATTTATTACCGATATATATATGTATCCGTTTTTCCTTAATTTTACGCCTTTGATATTTCCCCTAATCTAATATAGCTTTTCCCCAAAATTTACGCAAATACTATTATTCTTTCCTGATTCGCATAAGTTATTGCTTCCTCTCTTCTCGCTTCTTTTTTTTTTTATTTATCATAATCTCAATTAATGACTTTTCCTATTTTACTTCCTCCCCCTCTACTTCCGCTACAGGTGTTTCCTCCATGTTCATTAATTTAGACCGAACTCTTAGCAGCATGAACTTCAGCGCTTTTATCTCGATAGTCAACTCGTCTACTCCAAACTGAACCACTACATCTGGTTCCTCCTTTTCCCAAATCAAGGTCATCACTACTACATGTTCCTTTTCCCCTTCATACTTCAAGATTTCATATCTTGCGTTAATTTCCCTCAAAGCTTTTGTCACTATTTCAAGGTATTCTGCCGCGTCACTGGAAGTTATATGTTCTTCCTCTCCATCGATTCTATCCAAAGTTAAGTTTACCACCAAACTAACCAGACGCACTACTTTCTGTTCCCAATGCTTAGTTTGAACTTTCCATTCAATCTGACCCGATACTCTACTAATCAGCCCATTAGCAGCTATCTGCCTCGCATCTGTCTGGTTCGACCCCTTCCTTCAGCGCGAAATCCCGCAAAAGTTGCCTCCATTCGATAGGGCACCTTCTGATACGGCAGCTTCGGTAATTCCTCATATTGCAACGTTCGTTCCTTTCCAATTACTTTGTTCCGGTTCAATGTCACTCTACATTCAGTTGTTCTACGTCCGTCCGACTTCCCTTGGGTCGACATTGCCAGTAGATTGAGCAGTCTGTAATTGTCATAGTTCCGTCACAACAGTGTATTTATTCAGGTATAATATGTGAAAGCCTCAATCGGTTCGCATGTACTATTTGAATATTTTTTTTGTTTTTATTTTAATATTCTGATTTCCCATTATTTCGACCACCTCGTGTGGTCCAGTATACTGATCTGCTAGTTTTTTTGGTTTCGGTCCATTTTGCAAGAATACATAATCACCTATTTTGAAAGATTTTACATTTAATCTTTTGTCATGTCGTTCTTTAGATCTGATTTTTGCTTATATTAGATTTTCTCTAGCCATTCTTCGAATCTCGTGCAATTGAGTTACCAATTTTATCAAATAACCACTGTACGTCGGAAGTTCATCGTCTACCCCCAAAGGTTCGCTAGATGGTACCCTTGCCAATTTTCCAAACACCAACTCGTACGGAGTATGCTTTGTACCTTCATGCACACTGGTATTATAATTGAAAATTGCCAATTGCACCCATTCGTCCCAGTCAAACTCCTTATCAGCGTATTGTTTCAAATATTCTCCTAATGCATGATGCGAACGTTCCAATGAACCGTTCGACTGCGGATGAAAAGCTGTTGTCCGAATTCTTTTTATTTTAAATCTTTTAGCTACTCGTCTGATTAATCCACTGAGAAAATTTCGTCCTTGATCTGTTAATATTGACTTTGGTGGTCCGAAAATTCTGATAAAGTTTTTGACCATCGCGTCCGCGATGGTTGCTGACGTTGCATTTGGTAAAGGAATAGCCAGACAAAATTTCGTCAATTGGTCCTGTATTGTTAATATATACTCATTACCGTCTTTTGTCTCTGGTATTGGTCCGACTATATCCATAGCCACCTTGTCGAAAGCTGACCCTGGTGTATCTGTTAACACCATTGGTTGCTTCGTTTTGTTTCTCACGCATTTCTTTAGTTGACATGGCAAACACCTCTGTATGTAATTCTGAATATCTACTTTCATCTTTTCCCAAAAATAATGTTGTCTGATTCGATTAAAGGTTTTCGTAACCCCTCTATGACCTCCTACTGCCGATCCGTGCATTTCCTGTATTATTCCGTCACGCTCCTGTTTACTAGGATACCTAACAATCCCATGACAAACTATTACTTTGGTCGGACTTCCCAAAAATCCCAAACGTAATTCCGTCGCAATTCTATCCCACGGAACGTTTTCTACCGAATCTGTCTTTGCTAAACTTACACTCTGAATTTCCAATTCCTCTGTTAATTTTTTCAAACTACTCATTACTCTTTTGATGTGGCCTAAAATCAATGAAGGTCTCTCTCCTGAGTTATCGCTAACCGGTAATGCTATATGATACCTATTTCCCTTTTTTACTGCACTAGCCTCTCCTAACTGTAGACCCGGAAAATACGGTAATTCGTTTCGATCTGCCAACTTCCGCGATCCCGAATCAAGAGACTCTCCCTTTGTGTTCAAAAAATAACTAAGTGCATCCTTGCGAGTAAAGAAAAGATCACGACTCTGTATGATATTTCCCTGTGGAATTTTCTCGATTTCCTCTTCTGATTGTCTTTCTTCATCATCTAGTTTCTCATTGTCCGAATTGTGGTCCATGTTATTGTCATCTTCTTCCTTATCATCTTCTTCAGATTCACTGCAGGACTTTTCTTCACCTGATTCTGATACTTGTGGAATTTTCTTTCTTTTTATCATTTTTACTACTGATTCCTCGTCTATACTGCTTTCTTCTGTCGTTTCTGAAATTTTCTTTTTCTTTTTCTTCTTCCTCGGCTTTCGAGTTTCCTTTGGTAGTTTAGCTTTTTCTTTTATATTTGTTTCTTCCAGTTGTTCTTGTTTATCTTGGTTTTTCACCTGCCGTCTAGTAGTCATACCATGTCGTTCCAGTGGATCCTTGTTTTTGGTCCTTTTCTTAGTTGATTGTCCTGTTTCATCCTTTTCCTTCTCTTCTTCTATGTTTTCGTCATCCTGGTTTACTATTGGTTCCTTATCAGCGTCCAAATTATACAAAGTTTCCTTCGGTGTTTTCTTTGGTGTAGTTACCTCAATCATTTCCGCCAGTTGTTCCTTTGTCAGGGACTCTCGCCAGTGTTCCTCAGGATCCTCTTCATCGTTGTATTCTTCATCTTCTTCAAATTCGAAGTCATCTTCTTCATTTTCCAAAAGCGTCATTATTTCTTCATCTGTCAACCCATCATTGTTTCTCCGTCGTACTGCGAATATTTCTTCATCTGTGTCGTTCCTACTTTTGTCTGATTTTACTGGATTTCTGGATAATGCATCTGCGTTCACATTCGTTTTTCCGGCTTTGTATACTACATCATACTCATATTCTGCCAATTTCAGTCTCCATCGAAGTACTCGTGCGTTTCCATCTTTGCAAGTTCTAAACCAAACTAAGGGCTTGTGATCTGTCACGAGTGTAAACACTCTGCCATATAAATACGGCCTGAAATGCAAAACACTGTAGACAATCGCCAATGCCTCCTTTTCGTATGTATCGTATCGTGATTCTGCGTCATTTAATGTTCTCGAAGCGTATGCTACCGGTCTATCTGCACCAATGGGTCCTTGTGAAAGGATACCCCCGATTGCGTAGCCGGACGCATCTGTAGTTACAACAAACGGCTTTGAAAAATCCGGAAAAATCAAAACTGGTTCTGTACATAATTTTTCTTTTAATTCTTGAAAACTTCCCTCTTGACTCTCTCCCCATATGAAAGGAGTTTCACTTTTGAGAAGATTTGTCAGTGGTTTAGCCAACTTTGCATAACCTTCTATGAATCGACGATAATATCCCGTTAGTCCCAAAAATTGCCGAATACCCTTGACGTTAACCGGCCTTGGAAATTCCCGAACTGCTTCTACTTTCTTCGGATCCAATTTTAGTCCTTCTTCACTGATCACGTGACCTAAATATGCCACTTCCCGTTTCAAAAATTCACACTTGTCCGGTTGCAAACTCAAATTAGCGGTCCTCTAACGATCGATTAGTTTCTTGCACTTTTCGTCGTGTTCTTCCAGAGTTTTTGCGTAAATCACGATGTCGTCGAGATACACGAATAATTCCTGTCCTTGTAGTCCCATCAATACCATGTCCATTGCTCGTTGAAACGTGGGAGGAGCGTTTTTCAATCCCATAGGCATTCTGACGTACTCGTAATGTCCATATGGAGTTGTAAAAGCTGTTTTATGACAATCATCCGGATGCATTTTTATCTGATAGAACCCTGAAGCCAGATCGAACACCGAAAAATACCGAGCACCTCCCAACTGATCTAATATATCTACAATATTTGGCAAAGGATAAGCGTCTCCTATTGTTTTTTCGTTTAATTGTCTAAAATCAAGAACTACTCTCCATTTCTTATTTCCCTGGGAATCCAATTTCTTTGGTACTACCCAGACTGGTGTGTTATACGGAGATTCCGACTGCCTGATTAATCCTGCTTCTAAGAATTCAGCTACCTGTTTTCGTATTTCTTCTTTGTGAACCTCGGGAAACCGATATTGCTTTGAATTTACCGGAAATTCATCCGTCGTTGGGATCCTATGCGTTACTACATCTGTAGCCCCTAATTTTTCTCCTTTGATGTGAAATCTATCTACACCATATCTGATTATTTTATGCACAGCCTCTTTTTCTGTTTCATCCAAATGCTCTAATCGTAGCAATTCCAAAACTTTAGAGAACCGTATCTCGTCTTTTTCTCCTTCTTTTATAGCAAAACATTTTTCCGTCATGAATTTTACTCCGATCAAACAATCCACAAACTGATAAGAATTATTTTTTTGTCTTACTTCATTTTCCCTTTTTGACATAAATCTTGATTTTAGTTCTCCTATTTCTTGCGATTCAACGTTTTTATCTTTTTCTCTGACTGACTTTTCCAGTTTTTCCTTTGTTTCTTTGACAACTTGATTTGATTCTATATTTTGTGATCTTTCTCCTGTGTGCAACAGTATATCTCCAACAGACGTTTGACAATTTACTCCGGTGTTTGCATTTACAGCTACCGTATGATTATTCAACGTTTTTCTTTTATCTTCATTTACTTTACTCTGAACTGATTTTTCCGACTTATTTATCTTGATTTTCCATTCTTCTTCAGTGAAAATTTTATCTAGATCCGTTACCTTTCTTTCTTTCTCTTCGAATTCAGAACCATCCGTGTATTTTACAGAATCGTTTTTACCCTGATTTTCCGACGACTCTCCGAATTTACCCTGATTTTCCGACGACTCTCCGAATTGTTCCAGATATTCCGACTTTCCGAACTGCTCCGAATTCTCCGACTTTCCGAATTTCTCCTGATTCTCCGACCTTCCGAACTGCTCCGAATTTTCCGACCTTCCGAACTGCTCCGAAATCTCCGACTTTCTGAATTTCTCCTGATTTTCCTGTTTTATTTCCCTTCTGAAGACTGGATCACCTGTAATACACACTGAATTAGTCATCACATTCTTTTCACAATTTTCCTAGTTTTCTCCTTGTGGAGTTGCTGTCAATTCCAGGACAGGGATCTCTATGTCGACCCTTTCGTTACGATGATTGGTTACGTAAATGTAAGCTTTTCCACCAACGTTTTTCACCAATCCTTGCTCAATTTCTATCCCCTCGTCGACTTCGAGCCTTGGTAAATATCCCTCAAGAACGTTGTCGTTTCTCAAGCGGACATAGAATAGCTTCGTCGTTTTCGGTGGGAACATCATACTTTCTCTAGTATGGAACTCTATCTTCTTGTCTCGAACTTCAAGTGTACTGTTTTCATAATCAATTTTTGCCAAATTATCACGAAAATACTCAGTTGACAGTAGTCCTCCCTGCTTGGTCGGAAAACTGTTTGGTACCACGTGAAAAACCGTTTCTCTTCCCAAAGTATTAATCATTACATACCCCAGAGTATATACAAATTCGTCTGTAATCCCGCTCAATCTCAAGATTTTATCCCGATAAAGTTCCAAATTGTTCAGCAAACATCTTTCTTTCAGAATATTTTTACTAGCACCTGTGTCTAACATCATAATTACCGTTTCCGAGAGCTCACTACTTTGAAACAAGACGGTAGGAGCTATTACGTCTTTTTCTGGATTTACTAAATATACGTCGATTATTTCTGGTTCCGACCCGAATCGGTACAAGCCTTGATCGTAAGGGTTGGGTGCGCTTGGGTATTCACGTCGGCCTGTGCCTGGACACCCTGTGCTGGTCGGCCATCCGCGTTTCCCTGCTGCGCTGCCCTCCGGTTGTTGTTGCTGATGCGGATCTGACACTCTGTTAAATAATGACCTGGATTTTTACAATAATTGCAAATTACTTGATTAGCTTGATTTTGTTGTCGATTCATTGAATTTTGTTGTTGCAATGCTTGTGAATAAGTCATTGCTTCTGCAACATTCGGATTTCCAAAATTTCCCTGTTTCTGCTGGTTGCATGCCAGAGTTGAATGTCCCCAACCGTTACAGATTTGACATTGAATTTGAGATGTCTGACCTTGAGGAATTTTCGATTGATTTTTCTGAGTTATTTGATTGAAATTATTTGCCTGATTCTGTATAGGTTGTTGTACACTACGGCAGGACTCGCTCAAATGGCCTTTTCGACCGCAATTTCTACATGGATTACTGTAACACTTGTCTGCCGTGTGTCCCCTTTTTCCACAAATCTGACAAATCATGATCGTATTTGTTGGCGCGACCGCTCCAGGAATTTGAAAACAATTATCTGCAGAATGACCCGATTTTTTGCAATATTGACAAATTAATGAACTTTGAGGCTCGATTTTTCCCAATATTTTGCATTTATCAGCTGTATGACCCAATTTTCCACAATTCTGACATTTAGTAGGTGGCGTTGCCCCTGGAGCACTCCAACAACTTGTAGCATGATTACGTTTTTTCCCACAAATCTGACAAATATTCACCGCTGGAGCATTGGTATTCACCACGGCTACTGTTGATTCGTCCTTAGCTTCCTTGATGATTTTCATGCTTGCTTTTTTTGAAGTTTTTTCAGATTCCTTTTCCGGTTTTTGCTTTGCTTGAGCATTTCCTCTCAATCTTGTCACGTCTGCTAGTTCTCGTTCAATTCTCTTAGCCCCATGAACCGCTTCGTCAAGGGTAGTTTCTTCCTTTCCCATTCTAACTTGTATTTCCAATTTCAATCCTCTTTTAAAGCAACTGCACGCCATTTCATCTATTATATCCAAGTCTTCCGGTCCCAAATATCCTTTCTTGTAATAATGTGCCTCGTTGATTTTTTCGGCCAATTCCCGAATACGATGCGCATACTGGTCTACAGTATCCGCATCCAGTTGCGCACTGCTTCCCAATTCTCCTTGCAACTGATAAATATCTCTCGGAGGATCATAAGTTGTCTTCAAATATTCGATATATTCTTCAATGCTCCCGAACTTATTTTTCGAAACCCTGTTCCATACGTCTCCCACTAACTTTGACCTTGCCAATCTCAACAAGTGTAGCTCATTTTCTACGCCGACTATTTCGAGACCGTCTTCCAATCCAGCAATATACCGATCCAACGATCTTTGCTTTCCATCGAACTCCGGTATCACCTGTAGAGCGTCTCTCAAGTTTCCGATTCTACCTGTACTCAAATTTAATATCGGTCGCGTTACATCCGGTGCCGTCCGACGAAACGGTTTTTTGTTCGGGTTATCATGATCCCTTCCGCCCCTTCCGTCGTCGCCACCGCCGTCTCCACCGCCGTCACCACCGCCGCTGCCGCCGCCGTCTCCACCGCCGTCACCACCGCCGCCGCCGCCGCCGCCGCCACGGTGGTCACCGCCACGCCCTTCGTTGCTACCTGCATCGTCGATTTGATCGTAGTTTGTATTTTCATGATTTTCACCATTTTTCCCCGTTCTCTCTACTCTTTTTCATTCGCTGAGTAGATGACATAACTGGTGCCATTTTCTTAGACAGATTTTGTACAACTTTTTCCGGTATTTCCTTTCTACGTGACACTTTAAGTTTTTGACTCGAATCCCTTCTTGATCGCAATCTATTAGCAGTATATGCCGTTTTTCTAGAACATGTTTTTCCTGACAATGATGCTGATCTTGTCAAACTATTGGATAACCTTGAAAAATTGACCCCTGATTTTGAATTGTTTCTGATATTTATTGACTTGATTGAACTTTCGTTTTTATCCCCTATTAACCCAAATACTCTAGCTGCTTTTATGAAGAAATTTTCACTATCACCTGGTGCACTTTTCCTTCTGGGTGAAACGGATTTTGAACAGGATTTTACCAAAGAAGGTCTTCTCCTCGGCGTTGTATCTATTTCTGAGGATCTCGATCTTAATTGTGGACCAGAACTACTACTCAATCTCAACCAGGGTGTGGTTTGACCAGTTGCTGATGTAAAAGAACTTTCAGAGTCATTTAATTGATCAATTACGGTTTTTTCTGTAATTTGTGGTTCTACTACTTCTACTTCTACTTCCACTGTCTTTGCATTAGGAATTTCACATTTTGAAATGGTTGCTTCTGAATCCTCGAAATTTGGATTAATTGTGTCCGGAAATTCGCGTAAATACTCATCAATTGACTTCGCAAGGTACTTTATGTTGTCTTTAAGAGCCTTAGTTGCGTCCGATTCACCTTTATTTTCTAAATTTTCCGATGTTTTCTCTATATTTGTTAATGACTCTTTGGGATATGGAGTTGAAGTAACTAATCCTCTTCCTTCATCAAATTCTGGGATATCTGTCACTTGAGTTGTTTGATCTTTTGGATTTATTATTTTTCCCAATTTCTTTGTTCCCGATTTTTTCCTGTCTTCTGGATAGGTATGCAAAATCTGATCCGGAACAGTACATTTTGAACGAGTTGAAGTCATTTATGATTTTATTTTCTCTTTACTCATTTCACAAAAAAAAAAAATTATTTTATTTATTTATTTATTACCAAATTTGATATACACTCTTTTTGTATCCCGGACGAGCCCCCAATTTTTGTTACGTCCCGATCAGCAATTTTCACTCCATCTCGGTCAAGGAGAATTTACACCCTCCCTTTACACGTTATTCGGAGATGACGCTTTGTTCCGGATCGCGCTAAGATCTATTTCACACAGTCCGTTCACCGAGATCTCTCGATTATCGGAGCGAGGTTATTGACCCGACAGCTGACCAGTAGACGAGTTCCTATACCTAATTCGGTAATTCTACAGTTCGTGCGCCGCCCGGCGCTCTTGTTTTCGTCACTGTCACCGAGACGTCAGTCAGCGTCAGCCGCCTCTCACGATCACACCTTTTGTTACCGCTTTACGAGTTATTAAAGTTTATATATTTTGTTTCTCCGTTAACCGCCGTTTATTTATTTATCGCCTAGTCCCTCACCTCTCCGGCTCACCTGTGCATATCTACGACACGCTTTATCGAGGATTTGGCCCTGTTTTGAACCTAACCTTTCGGAAAATAATTCGGGATAGGGCCTAGAGTGTATATATATGTAATTGACGATATTTTATTCGCGGTTAAAAGTTCGAATTTACTAGATTGTAAGTGACGATTTTAAACTGGACAAGAAAATTCTGGATGCTATCTCTTTCTATCGCCTGGAATTTAATACGCGGCTATCTCTCTCTCGCGCGTCACCCTCGACGCACGGCTCGCGACAGCTCACTAACACTCACTGTTTTCTCCCGACCTATCCTAATACTTTTAACGCGCACTGTTATAGCTGAAATAAAATTGACCGACACGAATATAAATTGACCAAGAAATATTTTAAACTTTGGTGAAAGTAAATAAATGTTGATAAATAACGATTTAGAGAAAATGAATTTTTCAGATGTGGATGATAACGTTCCAAAATTAATATATTATTTAAATGAGTTTACCTCAGAATGAATAATCGAATGAATCGATTGATGGATGAAATTAAACGATCGAATTGAAACGTCCTTCCCAAATGCTGGATGAATATTCGAGTCAGAATCGAATGATGATCGACTTCCGAAAATAACGTCCTTCCAAAATGCCGAATTTTCGAATCAGAATCGAATGATGATGGTCGACTCCAGAAATGAACGTCCTTCCCAGATTTTAACGATGAATGATTTCGATGATGGAATGATTTTCAGACGAAATATACTCAAACTCGATAGAATGATTTGGAAAGTTACGAATGATTTATTGAAATTGGTAAAACTGAATACTGGCTCGAAAATTTTACAAGTCGATTTACAGGTTCTTTGTTAGTGTTTCTAAGTACAATCCAATATTGAGGTCTGTGCCCCGGTCGCGAAGAAGGTTTTTTAGAAGTCCAGAACAGGAGTACTGAAGGAGTGCCGAATGGGCGGTGGGCGCGCGAATAAATAACCTCGGTGCCGGACACCCCCGCGTCACCGCTGTCACACCTGCGCCTCATCTCCCCACTCTCATCACCTGATTCCTTTCTTTGATTGATTAATTAAATATTTCTAATTTCGTAGTTTTACAGTAATTTTGACATTCCAATTTGTTAATACTTAAATTCTATCGCCAATTTTATGAATATAGAAATTTGAATGAAAGCTGTACGAGCTTTCATTGCGAAGTTAACAATTGTTGACATAAATTTTTATCTGATTATTTTCCTGAATTTCTGTATTGATAGTTTTGCATTTCTTTCCTTTTCGTAATTTCCATATTTTTCCCTGTTATTTTTTATTTGATTATTTATCGATTATTTATTATTGTTATATCTATTCCCTTCTTAATTTTTTTATTTGACGATATGACTTAATTTTCTTTGCTTACTTCTTGACTCTATTTTATTTCCCGAATCTGTTATTAATAATTTCCAAAAATACTACGTAATTCCCGTGTATTCGTCCCTTAAACTTGATTTCCATTCATTTCTTCATATTTCAACTATGATCCTCCTGGACTATAACGATGATCTAGCATTCATCGATATTCACCGTCCAGGAGGTGCTGCACTCATTATGCCCAACGGCCGCTCTCAGCATCGTGCCCATCGTGACACGCGCCGTATAAGCAGGCCCTATGTTCGACAACTGTGAGGAGCGCTCCGCCGATATCCTTATCTGCATTTTTGCGCCTCAGGTTACCGACTCTCGTATGGTTGACTTGCTTCGTACAGTCATCTCTGTACATCAGCCTAATTCACCTGAAGGCTAATTATTTTTAACAATGGATGATTCTTTAATTTATTTATTTATCGAAACTTTGAATTCGATCTATTAAACAATGGCATTTTTCCAATGTTTATTTATTCGGTTAATTATATCTGAAATATTTTGGAAAATTCACAGGACGTAACATTACACAGCGCCTGGTCTCGCTTTCGATGCGATGCTCAAATGTACGAGTGTGGAACTTGAACTCCTGACGGATGTAAATATGGTATTATTTATCGAAAAAGGTATTCGTGGAGGGGTCGCTCAGTGTACGAATCGATATGCCAAAGCGAATAATCGATATATGGGTGAAGATTTTGATTCAAGCGTCGATGAATCTTATCTCATGTATTACGATGTTAATAATCTGTATGGTGCGGCAATGAGCCAATTTTTACCTCGCGGCTCATTCGAATGGATGGTGAATTTTGAAAATATCGACGTTACTGAAATCGCTGATGGCTCTCCTGTGGGGTACATACTTGAAGTCGATTTAGAATATCCACAGGAGCTCCACGATCAACACAAAGATTTACCATTATGCCCTGAGCACTTCATACCCCCCATAGCCGGCTGTAATCAATCAAAATTAATGACAACGCTATCACCAAAAAAAAATTATGTAATTCACTATCGTAATTTAAAGCAGGCTCTCAGCTTGGGTTTAAAATTATCGAAAATTCACAAAATATTACAATTCGAGCAAACTCCATGGCTGAAAAAATATATCGATTTGAATACCGATTGTCGCAAAGAATCGAAAAATGACTTCGAGAAGAACTTTTATAAGTTAATGAACAATGCTGTCTTCGGGAAAACGATGGAAAATGTTAGGAAACATCGAGAAGTCAAGCTTGTTACTAAATGGCGTGGGAGACATGGAGCACGAGCTCTTATAGCGAAAGCGACGTTTCATAGCTGCACAGTCTTCGATGATAACAATATGGTGATTATTGAATTAAACAGAGCTGCAGTTAAATTCAATAAACCAATATATACCGGCCTCACGATTTTGGATATTTCGAAGATATATATTTACGATTTCCATTATAATTACATGAAAACCAAATTCAATGACAGCGCAAAGCTAATGTATACTGATACTGATAGTCTGATTTATCATATTACCACGCCCAATATATTCGAGACGATGTTTGATGATTTGCACAAATTCGATACTTCTGATTATCCGGTTAACAATGTGTATGAAGTGCCATTAGCCAACAAAAAAGTACTGGGATTGATGAAAGACGAGAGTAATGGCAGAATAATGACTGAGTTCGTAGGTTTAAGAGCAAAAATGTACTCCTACAAGGTTAAGGATGATGAGAGGGACAAGAAACGAGCTAAGGGTGTGAAAACATCAACCTTAAAAAGAATCACGTTTTTAGACTACAAAGACTGTTTGTTTCATCACAGAAATATGGTGAAACCACAATGTTTGATACGTAGCCGTAAGCATATTGTACAAACAATTAAGCAAAATAAGTTGGCTCTTAGCTGGAACGATAACAAGCGAATTTTGCAGCCTGGCACTACTGATACTCTACCGTGGGGTTACAAACAATAATCCAATTTTGGATGTGATAATAAAAGGTACACATCATATATTCTTTTAATTTTAATGAAAAATTGTATTAAAAATAGATACAAATTATTATTATTATATATATATATATATATAATGTATAAATGTATATAATGTGTATAATGTGTATAATGTATATAATGTATAATATATATATATATAATGTATGTAATGTATAAAAAAAAACATCGTAAATTTTTACTAAATAACTAATATTCTATGCTCGCATCGTCGGGTACATCCTCGCGGTGATGAGCCAACTGCTCACGAGCCGCCAAATCCTCAAAGTATGCGGATTCATATCCTGTAACATACATAATTTAATTAATAAAGAAATCAACATTTTCTCTCATTTTTGAAAATGTTGCGTTAAAATTATTCTACTCACCAACATCAGATGACTTTGACATACTGGCGAGCTGAAGGTCATCATCATCCCCATCGTCGACCCCCTCCATATCATAGAGGAATTTTTCCTCTTCCTCTTCCTCCACCTCTTCATCCTCCCCAATATCAGCGAGGAGTCGGCGGCGCGCTTCTGCATTCGCGAATCGTCTTTCCTCGTCATCTGTTGTCTCGCTCTCGCTATCGTTGTCGGTGTCGCTGTCGTTGATGTCTTCGTGTTGAGGCGATCTTTCCTCAACAGCAGCATCCTCCCCCTCGTCGCTCGATGGATGCAGTCTGTCGACAGGTTCGACGTAGGCAGGCGCACGTACCCAACTTATTGGGGCATCAGAATCAATCCATGCGGGGGAGGAATTTCTCGAGATTGATGACCCCGGGACGGCACCATCGACTTGCCGAAACTCATCCCTCATAGCGGCAGCAGTGGCGGCAGCAGTAGCGGGTCCGGGGTTGACCGTATCCCATGCGGTCATGCCCCAATTCTCGGGGGGTCCCGCTACACCGTCACCGATCTGAATGGAAGTGTTCGGCGGCGGGAATGGTGCAAATTTATCAATATTTGCATCACTCTCGGCCTCGCTATCATCTTTATGATGAAAATCGCAGTCGGGTCTACCCTCGAAGGCCTTGAACCGCTGCTCGCTCGCAGGCAATTGCTTATAGCATTGTGCTAGAAATTACAAATAATTTAATACATTAAATTTTTAAATAACAAATTAATTTTTTAACGCTTAAAATAAAACTTACAGCGTCTCTTGAAGAGTCCAACGAAGATTGGCCACTTGTGCCACTTCCGAAGGCGGAGAATCCGGACCACTGAATCGAGAAGATCCCGATTCCAAAATAACCCTTTGAGGTACGCCGCGACGATGTCCTCTTTCGCGGCTGCGCACAAAACCCCCCGCAGTTTCCACAATGCGACGTTTCGCGACATAAATCGCAACTCGCCGATTTTACACCTCGGCCACCGACGACTTAGAGACGGGTTGCGCTTCAACAAAAACACCAAAAGCACGTAGATGCTCACGTAATTGAATGCGTACACTTCCATTATAAGATTTTTTTGGCGTTCGATTTGTGACGTAGTGCGCTCGTTCACTCCTCAAACAGTAATGACATTCTTGGAGTTTCCTTCTACTCGAAAAAAGTAGAAGGAGGGGTGAAACTGCAGCTTTCTCACGAAATATAATTTCAACTCGGCAAAAAGGGTGGTTGGGGTAGGGGGCAAGGAAAATTTCTAGAGGTCATCCAAAACGTCTCTGGTATAGCGGACCATTCATGGACAATTCGCATTTTCTTTTTTATTGCATAGCTCCTCGATATATCTGCACTGAAAACAGTACAATATGCCACGTGCGTACCACTTGGTTCACTCGAAAACTACCGCGCGCTGTCTCTCTTTCTCTCTCTCTCTCTCTCTCTCTCTCTCTGTCTCACCCATTCTCACCCCGCTTTCTCTAACTCCACGCATCTCCCAAGACTGCTCATGCACATTTGGCATTTTTTTACTGCATAGCCTATGGATGCACCCTTGCAGGTAGACTATGTGTGCGAGGTTGGTTTATGTTGAAAATTACCTCTCCATCTCTCTCTCTCCATCATCTTTTGCTCAAGTAAGCTTATCTAAAGGGTGGGTCGAAATGTACTCAAAGTCTAGGTATAGATTGCAAAACGGTTATTTATTTATTGTATATTATTATTGTATGAATGAATATTTAAAATAATTAAAATAAAAATTAAAAACAGCATATTTTTAATGTCAATCCATTTAATCCCCTTAAGATGGAATGGTCGGTTGGCCGAGTGGTCTAAGGCGCCGGATTTAAGTTCCGGTTTCCCAATGCGGAATCGTGGGTTCGAATCCCACACCGGGCAAAATAATTTTTATTTGCACGACTATTGTAAATTATAAATCGGACTCATCTATCCAAGTATTGTGAGAGTTGTCAAAGCCCAACCATTTTACATAAAGTTTCTTAGATTTTTTCTTCAATATTTTCTCAACTAAATAAATATCAGGATGTTTGACTGCGAGAAGTTCTTGCTCGTAAAAACCACCGGAGATTGGTCGATCCTGATAATCTTTTAGCTTGTACGTTACAGGTGTAGTTTTTACAACTCGAGATATCGTAAAAATTTCGGTTGTCCAATTGGGGGTATAACCTTTGGCAAAAACATTTTTATATTTGCTAATTCTAACTTTCTCGCCAACTTTAAATTTAGATTTGCTCGCATAATTAATTTGTGCTTTGTTGAATATACGATTTAGTAAAGTCTTTTCATTTTTTCGGCTAACATCTTTTGGTTTCATCTTAATTGTACGATGTATCGTGCTGTTGTACGATGAAACCAAATCATTTAGAATATCCGTCCACTTATAACTTCCACGAAGACTAAATTGTTTCCACATTTTATTTTTTCATGTGCGATTAAATCGTTCACAAATTGAAGCTTTTAAATTGCTAAATGTAGAGTATAAATGAATATTGTATGTCTTCATGAGAGATTGAAAATTCGAATTGTAAAACTCTCCGCCATTATCCACATGTAATTTCGATGGAACGCGACCTTGAATAAGTACCGATTTCATTGCGTCAGTGGTATCTTTACCTGTCTTACTCTTCATTGGTACAGCCCAAGCAAATTTTGAGAATATATCAATTATCGTTAGCAGATACTTGTAATTATTATTTTTACTTGCGTAAGCTGACATATCAACAAGATCAGCTTGCCAAGTTTCATCGAGACCACGAATATCGACATGGCGACGAGGATAATTACGTCGAGCTGATTTATGTAACTCCTCTACGAGCGCTTTCTTGTGCACGCTCATTTTTTAAAACGTTTAGTCTAGAATCCAAATCGGAAATGGCATTAGAATTTCGAGTTGCCAAGTCTTGTACTGTTTTAAGATCGACGTTTAGAGTTTTAATAATATTCTGTATCGTCGCTTCAAGACCTTGAACCAATAGTAGACTACTATCATTAATTTCTTTTCGTAAAATCTTGACTGTGTTATGTACTTTGCGGTGTACGATGTTTAACGTTGCGGCATCACTCTGCTGTTCCGGATTGGCAACGTTGCAGAGTCGTTTGTTCTCCAAATCGTAATGACCGTCGGCAGTCAGTTTAAATCCGACACCTGGATTGCCTGGTGGACAACGATTTTTTACAGCCGCATTCTTATCCAGCTGCCGTCCGAACACATCGACACTCATCTTGCGAATGATTGAAATCGCGATAATCGATAGATTAATATATGATTTGAGCCTCTCGTAATTCCTCAATAATAGACGTCATTTCATTTCCGTGAGATGAGTTGCCGGCTGCTTGAGATGCTAGGAGCAGACGAAGGCGATTCACCAATTCATTGGGATCATCCCAGTAAATATAATCCATCCGAATATCTTTTTTTGCCACCTTGTACTTCGGCATACCTTTTCCAGTGCGCTTGGGATTGATAAATGATTTTGGAATATAATAATTGAACTTGAGACTCTTACTCTCACGGATCGCTTCATCAGCTTTATAAAACTTTTTATGAGCATTTGTTTGAAGTACAATGGCTTTATAATTCTCCAAATCAGTGTTGTTCATATTAGCCTCATCGGGCTCCTTTTTGAACAATAATTCGATGAGTCCGATAGTTTTATCATAACTCGCGTCACCGACATTTATAGAAGACTTTTTAAATTCTATCGGTGTATCACCGATCATAAACTTGTCGTTGGCAAGCCTTCGTACGCCATACGAACAATCTAAGGTAGTTTTGTTATCCGATTGTAACGATGCAAGATACTCGTTTATCAAATCGTCTTCCTCAACACCTGACTTCACCACGGTTTCATCGGCGATATTATCATCATCATCAGCAGCCGATTTAAAATAAGAATTCATGTCATCATCCGCGTCGGAGCCGCCGCCGCCATCATCGTCGTCATCGTCTTTGTTTTTTATTTTGCTATTACTTGATTCCCCAAAATCTTCTCGATTATTTTTTTTCATTTCGTCTTTAATTTCATCTTTCATTTTCTCATTGATCTCATTCTTCACTGGTGTTTTATCATGATTGTGGCCTGTATCAGACGAACGTACTAATTTTTCTAATGGCTCCACTATTGGTTTGAAGGCGACTTGCATTGCCTGTTCATTGGCCTCTCGACCTGACTTTAACATTTTATGTTTCTTTCGAATCGCATCGCTGGCTTTAACGATTTGACGCAAAACGTCTTTTTCTTTGGATATTTTTTCGGTCTTCATGCTGTCGGAGCTGAGTCACGAATGCTACTGCTTCTCATTCGTCTAGTCGGGGAATATTTATGCCATATTCATGCATGCAAAACAGTCAAACCCTTTCCGATATCTCCCCTCCTCAAGATCGCTATCCTTATCAATCACAATAAATCCATACTTTTCGACCCAACAGGCTGAGCACAAATTTTTGAATTCGGTGTAAGTCATATCGGTATTCACATGATCATTGTATACGTGCTTGAGATGCATATCATCCTGCTTAAATAGTACTAGCAGATTGGCATTGTCACGCACGAGATGCTTAGGAATACGTGCATATCTCTGACAGAGGTAGAATGAATCGACGTGTTCGTGCCTTCCCATTGAGAAATACGCTCGAATATTATCCTGTTTCTCACAGGCTACATCATCGAAAATGAATATCGAGTTTGGTCTCGCTTCGTTTGGTGGCACCACTTGTTCGTTCTCATTGAATGGAAAATATTCAACACCGTTAACAGGCTCCAGTAATTTCTCTAGTAACTTATACTTTGGTTGTTTAAGGGATTTAGAGTATATGTAAATGTTTTCAAATCGCAATCCATTCGGATGAGTTATGAGTGTAAGCAGCGTATTTGGTAATAAATTGCCATGGCGTTTCTTCATCCTTTCCTTGTGCGCAAACTGATCAAAATTTATCACTGGTAAATCCGTGGATTGCGTCTTGAACCTCATCTTGACGAAGACTAAGGAGAGATTGCATAAATATGAGATTTATAAGTAATTTTTCTCAGTAGCGCATGAGTCTTCATGTGGATATGAGTGTGCAGGGTCGCGCTAAAAAGCGCGGTAAGGGCTTGGTTAATAGTGCCATTAATAATCTCCCCGTTGAATTGCATCTGCCCGGTTATCAGTACTGCGGGCCTGGTACGAATCTGACGAAGCGTCTCGCGCGCGGCGATCCGGGTATTAATCCGCTCGACGCAGCCTGTAAGGAGCACGATATTGCTTACTCGAAAAATCGAGAGAACATTTCCGCTCGAAACGCAGCTGACAAAGTTTTGGCTGAGAAAGCCTGGAAGCGTGTATCCGCCAACGACGCTAAAATTGGTGAGAAGGCAGCGGCGCTGAGTGTAACAGCCATAATGAAAGCTAAAAGAAAACTTGGTATGGGTGTCAAGAAGCCGAGTACGGCAGGGCTCAAAAAGATAATTGAATCTGCTAAGAAAGCGATGGTTCAGAGTAATGATTCAAGTATGGTCATAAAGACAGCTCTTAAGGGTGCGCGACAAGCAGTCAAAAAGGTTGGCGGCAAGAGCAAGTTGCGTACACCCCGCATTCTACCTGTACCGCGCCAAATCGGCGGTTTCCTACCATTTCTTGTACCTATATTTGCGGGCCTCAGCGCTGCCGGCGCGCTGTCCGATGGTGCAGCTAGCATAGCTAAAGCCGTTACGGCCGCTCAAGCAGCTAAGCGCGATTTAGAGGAAAGCAAGCGGCATACTAAAACGATAGAGGCAATTGCTTTGGGCAAAGGTTTGCATCTAAAACCCTACAAAAGAGGATTCGGACTTCATATCGCATCAAAAAACGGAAAGTGACGCTGCCGCATCGACCGCTAACTGATACCGATTTATTCAAATATGCTAAAATTATGAAAATTCCCCATTTCCGTGGAGTTTTCATGCGAAATGGTTTACCGAAGAGTGGTCCATTCAAGCATGAGTCGGGAATTATCAATCTTGACGATAATGAGGGATCCGGTACGCACTGGGTAGCGTACAAGAAATCTAATATTAACGTCATTTACTTTGATAGTTTCGGTGATCTTCAACCACCGACAGAATTCAACAGTTATGCGGGTGTTGGCAGCGTTAACTATAATTATAAACAATATCAGACATATGATACCGTAGAGTGCGGACATTTATATCTCAAATTTCTTTGTAATCAACTTGATCGTAAAGAAAAATATTTTCTATATAAACATATGCCATGATTCTATGCGTTCAGTTATGTATACGTCAGCATCATGAGCGATACATTTACATTAACCATATCAGGAACCTCGTCCATTCTTGAAGCACAATATTTTCCACCCATCGAACTTTCCCCGTATAAAAACTATACTCTCGGACTTGTTGAATTATTAACCTTCAATTCAATTCCGAACATAGATGTCGGTAATAATAAACTTTACATTGGTGATGAAGTAATAACCGTTCCTACTGGTAGTTATGAAATCGAGGATATCGAAAATTATATGAAGCAAGTTTTAGTTGGTAAAAATATTATTATCGATATCAAACCAAATAATAATACTCTTCGCAGTGAAATTAGGTGTAATCGTGACATAGACTTTAGACCGGGAGATTCTATTGGTCGGTTACTGGGATTCACGCAACGTATTTTTCCCGCCAATAAAAGCTACGAGTCTGACCTCCCCGTAGCCATTCTCAAAGTAAACGCGTTAAGAGTCGAATGCAATCTCACGACTGGTGCTTATATAAACGAGCGAAAAGTCCATACGATTCACGAATTTTTTCCATTCGTTCCACCTGGGTATAAAATAATTGAAGTGCCATCGCATGTCATTTATCTACCAATCATTGGTAAGATAATTGACCATATTCAACTACGAATAGTAGATCAGGATGGGAATTTGGTTAATTTCTGCGGCGAAGTCATAACAATCGACTGCATATTAAATCACACTAATAATGGGTATGGTGTTTAACAGAAAAAATATTAATTATAATAAGCCATCATGTGCGAGTCAGATCAGTCGACGGTCAGCTCCCAAGGCGTTAACACATCAGAACATACTGCTTCTAAAGAGTCTGGGGCTGAAGGTCAAGCAAGGCAGAAAAAGATAATAAATCGATATTTACTTCGCGTATTTTGCATCTGCTGCTGCATACGATGGAGGAAGAAATACTCAATATTCAGACACCCATCGTCTTCGATGAATCCATAATACATTGTGAGATCCATGCTCATCAACCTTATGCATCATCAACTTTCAACAATAGTGATGAGATACGAATTACCGTTCAGCATCAAGATCTCAGTTTACTACTCAGCAAGAGTTCGATTCACATATGTGGAAGACTCGTAAAGGAAGATGGAGCAGTCGTTACTGCGACGAGCCTCGCCAATAATGCTATTTGTCATTTGTTTGAGGAAGCTCGCTATGAACTGAACGGTATAGAAATTGATCGGAACAAAAACGTTGGGATTACAAGTCTTATGAAAGGATATGTGTCTCTAAATCCGGGGAAAAGTTCATTATTGGAAAATGCTGGTTGGCTGGATGTCGAAGAAAATAAGAGCTTAACCAGTGCAGGGTACTTCGACGTATGCGTACCACTCAGTTCGATTTTTGGATTTGCTGAAGATTATCATAAGATTGTCGTTAATGCTAAACATGAGTTAATTTTATCTCGATCAAAAAGTGATGACAATGCCGTCATACAAACAGCTGCAGAAGCGTTTAAAATTCTTCTACATAAAGTAGAATGGCTATACCGTATGTGACAATCTCAGACCAACGGAAAATACGACTACTAAATTTGATTGCCAAAGATCCTCCAATTCCCATGAGTTTTCGTACTTGGGAATTGTATGAGTATCCGCTACTCCCGACTACTACGAAGCATGTGTGGACCGTCAAAACATCTTCTCAGCTGGAGAAACCTCGATATGTACTTCTTGGCTTTCAAACGAGCAGGAAAAATAAGCCGCTTAAAAATGTCAACCATTTCGATCATTGCAACATTAGCGATGTGAAATTGTACTTGAATTCACAATGTTATCCATATGGAAACTTGAATCTGAATATTGCCCAAAATCAGTACGCTTTGCTATATGAAATGTATACGAATTTCCAATCTAGCTATTTCAGTAAAGATCCCGAACCGCTGCTAAACAAAAGTGATTTTAAAAATTATGCTCCGCTAATCGTAATTGATTGTTCAAAACAGAATGAATCTCTTAAATCTGGCCCCGCTGACATTCGCCTGGAGTTTGAAGCAAAAAATAATTTCCCCGCTGAAACATCTGCATATTGCCTAATCATACATGATCGAATAGTTGAATATAATCCCATTAGTGGTGGGGTGAAAAAATTGGTATAAAAGCCGACCCTCGATCGTGAATCGAGTTAGTGATATTCAAGATGGATTATATCGTCGACGTTCAAGGCTTCAAGAAACCTATCGATGAGTTTGTTCTGAAAGAATTTTCAGCCCTCGAAGTTAAAAGTGACAAAGCGGCACAGCCTCTGACGCTTCTGTTCCAACCACCCTGCGCATGGTCTGCCTTGCCCGCGAAATATAAGACTATGAATTCATGGCTTCAACGTAATTATCATGGAATGAATTGGACCTCTGGACATATACCCTACGAAACAGCAGCGACGATAATTCGATCCATTTTGAAACATGCACGAAGAATTTTTGTGAAAGGTTTGGAGAAGAAGAGATGGATAGCACGCTTGATGAACATATCGTCAGAATCCATCGTTGACTTGGAAACGCTGGACTGCCCATCGTTGCGGAAATTACCACCCATACCTCCCATCGCTGGATGTTCACATCACTCGAATACCGTGAAATATAACTGTGCCGATGCTAACGTCAAGTCCTTGAAGAATTGGCTTAATCTATATCAGGCTGTATGCGAGAAGGAGATTTTGTGAAGAAATAATTAAATAAAACAGGTTACATATAAAAATGAATTTAATTTTTTTACCCACAAAATAGAAATGGAATATACATAATAGTATTATATAATCATATATATAATCTTTTCATACATACACACACACACACACATATATATAAGCTTTTTCACAGTGCACGCACAGCATTATGACACATAGTTCATCTGCCTTGCAGGATATATAATCTTTTCACGAATATATATGTTTTCACTCAATATACAGCATCGTGAAGCAGTCCGTCATTGACACTTAAAAAAATTTCACAGGACTGGCAGGTTTTTGGAAGGTGACGATTCCTCTTCGATACTGGCAATGAGATGATTCTTCTTCATGTCGTTCCATCACAAGCTTTTGAATTCTAGACTGTTGTATCTTCCACCGTAATAGTTCATATACAGTTCTCCAGCCTGTGCCGCTTTCACAATTTTTTCAAATAGTTCCCTATTTTCGTCGAGGGCTGTCACAAGTCTGGCAGGTAGGAATGTGGCGTATTCGTTGCCCACCTCGACGACGATCCTCTTGCCGTACGTTGTTTGCACGCATTTGATAGCAGTGATCGGATGGTCCTGCTGCACCTCCCAGTCTTTCAGCTTCTTCGTTGGCAGGAATTCCGCGATCTTGCCCACCGCGTTGATCGCAGAGAAATCCATTTTCAGTTGATACGTGGACCCTCGATGATATGCGGAACCGCGCAATTTCTTGCGATAAGAGATGCAGATCCGATCTTATACGGATCAGACTTTTAACTTCTTCAATGTTTTTTAAAAGTAGTCCGATTCGTTGTTTGAGCTCCACACGTCTATCCTGCATTACGTTCTGGTTTGATCTGAGTCAAACTAGCAGCATCCGAATTTTTCAGGCTTAACCCCCTCCCAAAGTCCCCACCGATTTTTCGAACTTAACCCCCTCTCAAAATCCTCTCAGGCTCATCAATAAGCCCCGCCTTTTTTCTTTAACAAACTTTGTTATTTTTTTTCGTCATCGACACTTTGACGGCTCCATATACACTTCTGACATTCTCGACGACGAGGTGCTGGACCATCGATATGCGTTCGCATATCAGGGGTATTCCAATGCTCCATAAAAGGCATGTACGAAGCTAGTTCGACATCCGCATGGAGATGCGCGGGCAGCCGGTCCCATAGATGATGAATTTGCTTGCTTCAATGACGCAAAAGCTGAGGTTTCGTGATATTTTTCAGCTCAGCCTTCGTTAATTCCCACGGATTTTTAATATTATGAACCGCGAGTACACCATCGATTGAATTCATCTTGCCAGGAGAGTCAAGAACTGAGCTCCACGTCTCACGACTCTGGACTCTTATACACTTGATATTATAAACACACGACGATATAAAGCGTTGAATATTCGATGTGGCGATGTTTGTTTACTTAAGAACCCTCTCCCCCTATAAGAAATTTTGAGAACAAGGGTCTGACTCATCGATGACTGTATCAATTTAAGAACCAAGCTCCGCGTCTCACGATGAACAAGGGCCTGACTCATTCTGCATTCATTGGGTATAACTGTTCTATTCAATATTTGTTTATAAATGTTTATCGCAGTCATAAATTTCATGAGTGACAAGTGGTCTAAGATATTTGAAGTGTTTGTATATATTATCGTCTAAACAACCGCTTGATGAAAATTCGAGTTCAACTCGGGTGTGTTTATTTATTACCGTTTATATTATAGGTGATAATTGACGGCTCTTGGAGGGTAACCAAGCGATATATTCAAAAAATTCAACCAAACACCTACCCACCGCATGCCGCTTGTCGATTCACGTAAAAAATAAAAAATAAAATTTCAACCACCCACCACCCACCCACCCACCCACCACCACTCGCCTCTTCACCACCCACCGCATGTCGCTCGCCGATTCATGCAAAAAAATAAAAAAAAAAAAAAATTCAGCCAACCCATCCACACCCACCCACCCACCACCCACCTCCCACCTCCCCGCCACCCACTGCATGTCATTCACCGATTCACACGAAAAAGAAATTCAGCCAACCCACCCACCACCCACACCCACCCACCCACCACCCACACGCACCCACCCACCCCCACCCACAGACACCCACCCACCACCCGCCACCAAGTGGTTCGAGTCCGAGCTAAGTGGTTCGAGTCTGAGCTAAAAAGTGTCGGTAAATGTCGGTGCAGATCCCTTGAGTTAGAACCATCCCTATTTATCTACTGTCGAGGTGATGCTCCACAGATGAGAGTGGTGGCAACTAGTTGCCACCTTCACAGAGACAATACTGAGACGGAAAAACGCAGACGGCTGCCTGACATGACAGAGCAGACAAACTGACGTAAGAGACAACGAATAAACGGAACGACTAGACGTACACAGACGTACACAGACAGATCCCCCAACCAGAAGTAATATTAACATAGTTCCTGGTTGGGGGAGGATCGAAAGGAGAGGGCGGTTTAGTGGGTAGGCTACGGGAGTCCCACATATCCACCAGCTGGGCTGGTGGAATCCGTAACGTGGATTCCGCAAATTCCGTTTTTCTTTACGGAACCCTTGGGGATCCCGTAAAGGAAAAATAATAATAATAATAATAATAATAATAATAATAATAATAATAATAATAATAATAATAATAATAATAATAATAATAATAATAATAATAATAATAATAATAATAATAACAACAATAATAATAATAACCCCCGCAGGTGGCGGGAGGGCGGGAACCCCCTCTCGCTCGGGATGTGACGACCCCGCGTACACCGAGTAAGTTGAGGGGGACTGAAGTCAGCTCGTGTCTGGCGGATGACCCCTAAGGCGACCTCAGGGACCGTTGCTACGTTCCGGCACGGTACGGGGAGTCGCGCCCCCGAGAGACCCTTAGCAGAAAGGAACATACAACAATGAAATGCACGGACAAAAACAGGTAATACCTCAGGTGGTAACCCCAACACAAGGGCAATCCACCCTGGGCGACGGTCGGGTTGAAGCCCTGGCGGCCCATGGCAGCGGCATGGATTCTGAGAGCCGCAGAAAGTGCACTGATTTGGCGACGAACACGGCGATGACGAGGACGGACGCGAAAAACGGAAAAAAAGACAGGACAACACAGAGTCTGCTGAGACGCGGCAGCACAGCTAGTGTTTCGAGCACAGGAAGCGTGGCAAGCGGCGTCTCCGCGACCGACAGCGACAGAAACACAAAACGGAACACCACGTCACCGCAACGAGACCAACGAGACCTGACAGAGCTACTGCAGCTCATACACAGAACGGCAACGAGAATGGCCGAGGCAGCGGCAGTACAGAAAAACATGAACATGGCGGTCAAGAACGGGATTAAGACAATCCTCGAGGCCGCCGACGACGCACTGAGCAAGTGCCCCAGGACAGCCCCGAGAAGACGCATAACGGAGTACGACACGACAGACAGAAACGGAGACGAGAGAACAAGAGACGCCACGGACGAAACGCAAACGGGAGGCGACCGGGACCACTCCGGAGGCCTTGCAAAAAAGGACTCCGAGACCGGAAGCGGCCGCACCCTGGCAAACCGTGACAAAAAAGAAGACAAGAACGACGGAACGGAAAAACAAAGCGAACGAGACCGAACGGAAAAACAAGGCAAACGAGACGAACGCCAACACTCAGGCTGACAGGCGCAAGCCGGCTCCCAAACACCGGGGGACGACTGTGACAGTCAAGCCTGAGAACGGCAAAACGTACTCAGACATGGTACGAAAAATACGGACGGAGGTTGACCCAAAGAAAAGTCACGTGCAGGTGATGGATCTGAGGAAGACCAAGGAAGGGCTGTGTCTTCTGAAGATACAGTCCAACCCGAAAGGACGAGAGGACTTCCGACGCGCACTCCAGGAGGCGATCGGGGAAGAGGGCAGCGTCAGGGCCAGAACCTCCAAGATTCAATTGGAGATCATGGACCTGGACTGCGTTACGACAGAGGACGACGTGAAGCGGGCACTGGAACGAGAGACAGGACGAGACGCGGACTTTGGTGTCCATATCTTCGGTCCGAACCGGGCGGAGCAGTACATGGCGGTGTGCGACCTCGAATCGCACGAAGCCAAGGTGCTGCTCGGCCGGGGACGGATAGGGATAGGATGGGTGCGATGCCGCGTCCGAGAACGACTGACAGTGACGAGGTGCTACAGATGCCTGGGCTATGGGCACACAAAAGCGGACTGCGCGAATAAGGACCGGACAAAGAGCTGCAGGAAATGCGGTGAAACGGGACATTACGCTACGGACTGTACGAACCCACCGCTCTGCCCTCTGTGCACCGACGCGGGACACACGGACGTGGGGCAGTTCGCGGGATCCGGGAAGTGCGCCGTGTTCCGGGTTGCGCTGGAGGAGTGCAGGAAGCGAGCCGGAAGACGGACAGAATAATCCAGGGAAACCTGAACCGAAGTAGGACAGCAGACATGCTACTACCACAGATAGCAGACGAACACAACGCTGACATACTGATTCTGTGCGAACCGTACAGGACGCGGCCAACACAGAATTGGATTACGAACGAAACCGAGACAGCCGCTATCTGGGTGAGGGGTGCTGCCCGATCTCGGGTAACCGATCGCGGCGTGGGGGACGACTACGTCTGGGCCAAGGTCGGCGCTGTCACGTACGTCAGCGTTTACCTGACTCCAAACTGCACCGCGGCGGAGCTCGAGAGGAAGGTGGCGCTCCTCGAAGACGGAATCAGGGATCTGCCCGGAGACGTTGTGGTCGCGGGAGACTTCAACGCCAGGGCGATCGAGTGGGGCATGACAAGGACGAACAAACGAGGACGGCTGCTACTGGAGATGGCCGCAAGGCTAGAACTAGTGGTAGCAAACACGGGAAACACACCGACATACAGACGACCTGGACTTGGAGATTCCATTCCAGACGTAACGATGACGTCAGACAGAATCCTGCCACTGGTGGGGCGATGGCGGGTGGTCGAGGACTACACGGCCAGCGATCATCAGTACATCGCCTTCGAAGTGGCAGGGCGGACAACGACAGCATGGACGAGCATTCGGCACCTCCCGCGGTGGAACACGAAAAAACTCGACATACAGAAGTTTTCGGAGGAACTGGCGGCAGCGCCGGCCCCGATTACAAACGTCCCCCCGGAGCTGACAGGCCGGCGAAGGGCGGAAAGACTGGCAGACGAGACGGCCAAACTGACGGAGCGGCTGTGCAACAGCACAATGCCGAAACGTCATTACAGACGCAACAAACAGTCACAATACTGGTGGACGGACGAGATAGCCGAACTGCGGAAGAACTGTCTGGCAAACCGAAGACGGGTCACAAGGGCCGGCGGTAGGCCAGAAAGGGAAGCCCTTCAGGCCGTATACAAAACAGAACGGAAAAGACTGACGAACGCGATAAGAGACAGCAAGGCGCGATGCTGAAAGAAGCTCTGCGAGGAGGTGGACCGGGATCCGTGGGGAACTGGCTACAAGATCGTAACCGGTAAACTGGGGGCCCGAGCCCCACCGGAACTCAAAGACGCCGAAACCACACGACGGATTGTTGACGGACTCTTCCCGACACACCCGACACGCACGAACGCAACGGATGACAACGAGACAGCGGCGGTGCCTGCCTTCATCGCGGAGGAGCTCACCAGAGCATCCAACGCGATGAGGACGGGTAAAGCACCAGGACCGGATGGAGTACCGGGAGAGATTATCCGGCTGATGGTTAATCTAAAGCCAGAGATATTTCTTGACCTGTACAACACGTGCCTGAGGACAGGGACCTTCAGCGACCGCTGGAAGGCGGCGAGGCTGGTCCTTATCCCAAAGGGTAAGGGAGATCCCAGCGCGCCGTCGGCCTACCGGCCGCTGAGCTTGCTAGACACGACAGGGAAACTTTACGAACAGCTACTGAGACCAAGACTCACAGAAGCGATACAGATCGGAGGTGGCCTCTCCGACCAACAGTACGGCTTCAGGAGGGGTCGATCAACGATCGGAGCAATCCAGAAGGTGGTTGACTCTTTCCGAGACACAGACAGGCACTGCCACGCAGCGCGACCAGTCGTGTTGCTGGCGACACTCGACGTTAGGAACGCTTTCAACTCGGCCAGGTGGGTGGACATCCTGGAGGCGCTCAGAAACGGCTTCAGGGCGCCACCGTACGTGGTTCGGGTGGTGGAGGATTACCTACGAAACAGACGAATAAACTACGACACAATCGAAGGACAGGTGACAAGACAAATCACCGCGGGGGTCGCCCAAGGATCCATACTTGGACCAGACTTCTGGAACGGAGTCTACGACAGCCTGCTCAGACTGGCGCTCCCGCTCGGCGTTCTCCTCGTCGCATACGCCGATGACGTGGCGGCGGTGATCACCGAGCGGTCTCCGGAACTGGCGCAGTTTAAACTGAACCAGACGATGAGACAGGTCGGGCGATGGATGACTGACCACGGATTACAACTCGCAACAGAAAAGACAGAACTGATGTTCCTCACGAGGAAACGCATAGAGACAAGACTAACCATGACGGTCGGGACAGACGAGATCGAGACCGGAGGGGAAGTCAAGTACTTGGGGGTAACCCTAGATACAAAGATGACCTTCTGGCCTCATATACAAAGGACAGCCCGGAAGGCGGCTGAAAGGATGACATCCCTAAGCCCCCTGATGGCAAACACGATCGGACCGAGACCGGGGAAACGACGACTACTAATGTCGTCGGCCCACTCGATCCTCCTATACGGCGCTGAGATCTAGGCGGATGCTCTGAAGACGAAGAAATACTGCCACGCAATGACGACAGTACAAAGACAGAGCGCGCTGCGGATCGCTTGCTCCTACCGGACTGTCTCTGCACAGGCCGTTCTGGTGGTGGCGGGCGTGATCCCCATAGACCTTCTTGCTCTCGAGCGCAAGAGGATTTATGAAAGGAACGCAGACACGAGACGACAGGACGCGGCAACGACAGAAAGAGACAGGACGATACAGACCTGGCAACAACGCTGGACAGAAGAAACAACACACACCTGGACGAGACGACTGATAAAGGACCTGAGACCGTGGACCAAACGGGGGTTTGGGGACGTAAATTTTTACGTCACCCAGCTCCTGACGGGACTCGGTTACTTTAGACGGTACCTACACAAAATGGACAAAGTACGAACGCCAGACTGCAAATACTGCGGACATGACCAGGACGACGCGGAACATACGTTCTTCGAATGTGACCGCTGGACAGCACTCAGACTGGAACTGGAGACGACGGTTGGTCGCATCGCTCCGGACAACATAGTCGAGGTGATGCTCCACAGAACAGAGTGGTGGCAACTAGTTGCCACCTACGCAGAGACAATACTGAGATGGAAAAACGCAGACGGCTGCCTGACATGACAGAGCAGACAAACTGACGTGAGACGAAACGAATAGACAGAACGAACAGACGTACACAGACAGCCCCCACAACCAGAAGTAATATTAACATAGTTCCTGGTTGGGGGAGGACCGAAAGGAGAGGGCGGTTTAGTGGGTAGGCTACGGGAGTCCCACATACCCACCAGCTGGGCTGGTGGAATCCGTAACGTGGATTCCGCAAATTCCGTTTTTCTTTACGGAACCCTTAGGGACTCCGTAAAAAATAATAATAATAATAATAATAATAATAATAATAATAATAATAATAATAATAATAATAATAATAATAATAATAATAATAATAATAATAATAATAATAATAATAATAATAATAATAATAATAATAATAATAATAATAATAATAATAATAATAATAATAATAATAATAATAATAATAATAATAATAATAATAATAATAATAATAATAATAATAATAATAATAATAATAATAATAATAATAATAATAATTTTATTAGAACATGGCAGAGAACGAAGAAAATAGACACCCGGAGGTGCAGCAAATAGGTGAATCACCGGATGTACCTCTGGATGCACCCATAGGGCCAGAGGCACCTGTATACCATCGGTGCCACCTGTACCTATCGAACCAGTCCCGCAGCAGGCAGACAGAAGAACCGGTAAGTTATATTTTTCCATTAAACAGCATACTAACCAAATTGTAAGCTACGTCAGCAAAAAAGTTGTTTCCTGCTCAATTCATGAACAATAAATTATCATCGTTGGCTGGCGGAGCTTGGATTCTGTGTGTGACGTCTGTTCCAAGAGACAGACTTCGCCCACAGAATCCAAGCTCCGACAGCCAACGATAAGAGTTTATTTTTCATCAATTGAGCAGGGGCCAGCTTTTTTTGCTGATAGCTGCGAATGAAACTTTGGTATGCAAAAAATAATTATTTTTTTCACTGTAATTCCCATGGCATTTACAAAAACAAATTTCATAACCTGAAGTTTCAAAGCAAGCTTTAGTACACAAAATATGTAGTTTTTATCATTCAACGAAGCTACTATGAGTACATAGAAAATGTAAAAAATGATCTTATGCTAATAGATCTTTGATTACGTATAAAAAATTTGTCTTCGTATAGTAACAAGAAATGGAAAAGAATTTTATTGCTTCATTGATACCTGCGAGTGAAACTTTGGTACGCGACAAATAAATTCTCTTTTCACTCAAGCGCCATAGGTTCAATGAGTGAGAAGAAAATGTATCGTGTACCTTCAAGAGCAACGAATGAAGCTCTTGAAGGTACACGATATTTTTTTATTTCACTCATTGAACCTATTGCGCTTGAGTGAAAAGAGAATTTATTTTTTGCGTACGGAAGTTTCATTTGCAGGTATCAATGAAGCTATAAAATTCTTTTTCATTTGTTGTTATCGGACGAAGACAAATTATTTATATGTAATCATAGATCTGTTAGCATAAGATCATTTTTGTGATTTTTCATTTACTCATCGTAGCTTTCGTTGAACGATAAACATATATATATATTTTGCGCACTAAAGCTTGCTTTGAAGCTCCAGTATATGAATTTTGTTTTTGTCCATCCCATTAGAATTAGTAATAAAATATTCTAATTTTTGTTTATCTGTATGTTTCAGGGCGGAGAACCCGCGCTCGCTCCGTAGGCGATGCACAAAATTAAATTCCCCCTCGAATTCGCATGCACGGAGAAAAATAATTTTGTTGTTGCAGCTAAAGTTAGTTTGCTAGGCCTGTCTCTGCTGTAACAGCAACTCATTTTGCACATTTAGCAATCACCTTGCATTCTCAGCAAATGACTATTAGTTGCTAAAACGAAAAATTCAGCTTACGGATGATTTGCTGACTTAACAAATGATTTGCTAGCGGGATCTATTAATTTTGCTGGTGAACCAAATCGTCGTTAAGGATTTAGCACTATTAGCAACTAAATTTTTGCTACATTGACGACGTTCTAATTTGTGAAATTATTGGTACGCGTAAGCAATCAATTGCTACCAGCCACAAAAATGTTTGCAACTTGAGCGAATTCATCTGAATTGCTGTCATAGCTATTATCAGAATCTCTGGTAGCAAACGGTCTGCTGCAAAAAATGACGGTTGGTCTTGAGCGTCGCGGCCGTCATAATCAGTTCCAGCAGACTCAAGCGCAATTTATTGATGGTGAATCCTCGCTTGGCTGCATTGTCGTTCACAGTGTTAATGTTCTCGAAAATTTCAAACGGATTATGAATTCCCTGGCATCTTCGTTCAGGGCGTGGGGCATCAGTGTGGAGGTAATCCGAACGTTTGAAGGTAGGTAATCAATTTTACATCGTGAGTCCAAAATTAAGGTTATAACGAGCCAACCTTAATCCCTTGAATCTGCTGATATTTTCATTGTTCATGTCCTTGCATATTTTGTTCGCATAAAGGAGCTACATTTCCATAGAGAAGTAAGTCTTTTCTTCGCTTATAGTAACCATGCGCTGTTACTTATTTTTTTTTTTGTGGATATGGAATGAGACTACGAAGAGGAAAAAAAAGTTATCGAGAATCCCAAGGCATAATGTGGTACAAATAATAGTTAGTTATTATTTTTTGTTATTGTACGTGGTTGATTAGCTGCTCTAAAAAATGTATACTGCAAATACTTGACAACTGTACATTACGAAGGACTATCAACTATTTTGTTCGTCGAAGTGATTTTTTGAGTGTGTAAAGGCATTGACTTTGTCATTGTTCCTGTATTGTTGCATCTTATTTTATTAGCTTGATTCAGATCATAAAATTATTGAGAGCCTTGAGGCACAAGCTATACAGATAAGAATGTGTTCGCATAAAAATTTTTTGTTCGAAGCATTCTTCGCTGCAAATTAAATTTACTATTTTGTTCTTCGAAGTGATTTTTTGAGTGTGCGAAGGCATTGACTTTGTCATTGTTCCAGTATCATTGCATCTTATTTTATTAGCTTGATTCAAATAATAAAATTATTGAGAGCCTTGAGGCAAAAGCTATACAGATAAGAATGTGTTCGCATAAAAATTTGTTGGTCGAAGCATTCTTCGCTGCAAATTACATTTACTTATTCAAAGACTTCTACGAGGCTACAAAATTGTATATCGCAGCATTGGTGAATCGTTTTTCACCAATGCTGCGATATACAATTTTGTTCTACCAGATGGTGTCCATGTAAATATTTTTTATGGTGCTATATGGGTTTGAGTTTTTTGATACCACGATTTCACTGTTCAAAGTGTCTCCTATACATCAATTTATGTCTGCTAAATTTTTATTTTCTGGTGTTATTTTTTTTGCGCTTACTACAATTGTTTGTTCACAGACAAGAAGATAACGATAGATCTTCTGCAATATATTGGTCCCGAACGGCTGATGGAGTTGATACCCACTGAAGGCGATCAACTAAGATTTCATCTTAACTATCATGAAGTTCTCACAAGCGTAAGATTATAAATAATTTTTGTTTGCTTACGTTTTACATGTTTTGCACAGCTTACGTGATTTATTCCATTATTAAAACATTATTGTGTTCCCACCGAATTTCACAGCGATTTAGTTTCATGTGTTTATTTTTAGACAAATAAAAAATCAGATAGCGCCCAGGTGACTGCTGAAACTGGTAATGCACGTTACATTTTAATTTTACTCAAATACTGACAACATTTTACTATAGGTATTCATCGTCCACTTACAAATTGTTTTTTTTCCTTTCAGATCATAACGCAAGATAAGATTTTTCGGGAAATGATTTCGATCATTTCTTGAATTCAACCACATCAACGGACCTGTCTTCGATTATGATAGTGCCATTTACCGACGTGCCACAGTCAGAAAATATTCTGACGCAGCAAGCTGCTGACGGCGCTGTAACGGAACGGCCTTCAGTCCTTGCTTCGAAAAGCACGCAGAACCAATCGGCAATTAATATAAGTAATCAAAAAGAAACAACTGCTGCTGCTGCCACTACTACGACTGCTGCAGTCAGAATAGACGAGAGCTTGCAGACTATCGAGAGTACCGCCGCAATTTCAAGGGGTTCGGAGACTGCCGTGACTACTGCCGGCACTGTAAGGAGTCACCCAAACACTTCCGGGGCGATACCGAGGCCATTGGCTACTCCTATGGGAGTACGTGGTTGTTCAGAGACTTCGGCTGACCGAGGATTTCCGTTTGCCGGTGCACCGATTGTAAGTAAATGTAATACAATTTCACGTTCCGTGTCATAAATTCAGTAAAATGCGACTCCAGAATGAATGATTATTTTCCACGATATTTATAGTATGTATAGAATATCGTTACGAAAAGTGAATATTCCCATTTTTTTAATAATACCTTTCGTTTTAATTATCTCTCCGCAAAGTTTCTCGGCGATTCGTTGAGTGAATCAAGTTAGTTCCGTGAGATTAGCTTGCCCACTGCGAGCCCGATCCCCTTGAACACATGACACCCACCTTGACATACCATATACGACAGTCATAGATATTTTGCAGCGAAGGGATAATGTAACTCGAGTATGTAATACAGCGTAAATTCGTAAAACGTGAACTATCCATTATCCATTATCCAAGACTCGACGAACGAATGTCCAAGATTTGTCCCCTTTAATTTTCCCCTTGCGGGATGGGATGACTTCTTTCCTTCAGGACTTACGCGCGGTTCTAGCGGTACAAGAGAGAGGACAAGTTATTTTAGCTACTTATCAGCAGAACAAGTCGTTAAATCAAGCATCTAGAGATTCCCTCGCACACTCAGTCATTGTTCATGAACTAGGAAACGATTTGAACGGAAGGTAATGTAATGTTTCTTATTTTCCGTATTTTTTGCCGCTCTAGTGCGGGAAAGTAAACTTTCCCGCACTAGTGCGGGAAAAAAACCGGAAAAACCAGTTCGTGACACGGGCGAGAAAAATCGATCTCTCTCGCATTCGTGTAAAGCGCCTCACTCGCCTTCAACTCGTGCGCCACTTCACACTCGTCGAGAACGATCGATTTTTCTCGCCCTTGTAACGAAAATAACTATTGCCTCCTCATCGAGAGGGAGCTTCGTTGTCACGAAAACAATTTTTCATCACTCGGTGCGGAAATGGCCACTTTACCGCCCGTTTCGCGTGCGTAAAACCGCCATTTTCGCACCTTGTGATGAAAAATTTCGTACATCCCTCGTGCGAAACACTTTTTCTAACTCATGTGATTACAGCACTCGCCTTCGGCTCGTGCTGCAAACCCACACTCGTTAGAAAAACGTTTTTCGCCCTCGTGGAGTAATGTACTATTTTGCAAGATTTCTATAAGCGCTGATTCACAATTAAACAATATACTTTCACTTAAAGGATGGTTTTTGAAAGATGAATGAGAATGATGATAATGTGGAGGCAATGTGCAAATTTGCGAAAGTTATTTACTGAAATTCAATTGCATAATCGGTTCAATGATTCTTTTTTATTGCAGGATATCACCAGAACGCTTCGATTATTACGCGACGAAAATAGTTGAGCTGTTTCCAACCGAAAACACGGTTTGTAACATTGTTTTGTTCTTATAAGCTCGTTAATGCTATTTTCCAGAAAAAAACAATTTCTGAATGACTGCAGGCAGCGTCGATTGTTTTCGACACTCACAAACGATGTATAACCGGTAAAGGCAAATTATATGTTTGTTGGTACGGCCTCCGCCGTAAATGGCAATTACTGGGGTTAATCCCTCGTGGCCGTAAGGGACGACAAGGCAAAAAGAGAGGTGCAGACTTTATCGAAGAAGGTACATTATTTGTAGCATTTTTCACATAAGATAGTACTCGTTACATCGACGGATCCTCGTTTCCTGATACTTATTTTTATAACTTATGAAATTCAGACGACCCGCTCGAAGACTCACCCGAAGCGGTTGATGCTGTTCAATGGTTAAAAATAGTACCAAGCCATGGGTCACCGTTGAAAAACACTGGAAAGATACGCACGCTATTCGGCGTCGACGAATCCTCTACGAAAACGTCCAAGTGATCGAGACTCTGAACGAATTTCCTGCATTAAAGGATAACAGGGGATATACCTTGGTATGTATCTTGTATTTATGAAAAATGTGATTTATTTTTATTTTGTTATAGTCATGTTTGTATCTTCTGTGCAGTTGGAAATCGACTTCGACAACATATATCCGGACAGCGCTTTAAAGCTGTTTGCTGCATGGCCAACGCTGTGCGATTTTTTTGTGAAAAAAATCTGCGAGCGCAAAAAATCATTTGACAACGATGTTTTAACTCCAGGCAAGTGTTCCAGCCTCAGTGACTATTCCTTTTAGTTGGCTGTTTTCCCATCATTGAGGGTTCGTTATAGTTAAGGGTTTGCATGACATTCGACATTTCTTGAAAGTTACGTTAGCCTCACACAGCAATAATTAATACGTATCAAATCCCAGTTTTGTAAGTCCAAAAATAATTAGGCCAAGCTACAACTTTTGATTTATAGGAATGTCATATTTGAAATTTCTATTCGAGCCTTGCTCGAATAGAAATTTGTTGAACCTTGCTCGAATATTTTGTTGAACCTTGCTCGAATAGAATCCTCAGATTCGAACGTAATTTTCTTTAAGCTGAAATCGTACATATACATACTCCTTTGATAGAATTTTCACAAACGCATAGGATGCGTTACATGCAATTATATTATAGGTCTTGAATTACTTTATTCGTTTGTTCTAATAAATAGAGTATAAATCCTTACGTTTATCAAATTTGGTATGCAGACCAAGAAACCTAGAATCGTAAATGCTTAGGAAATTAATTATCATGCATTGCCCTAATTTTGTTTACACAGACGGTAAAACAGCATTGGTGCTATCGTCGATCAGTCAAGCATTTTCGGTGGTAACTGCCAGAAAGCAAAAGCAAACGATCAAAGTGTGGCGGCCCTCAAGGTCTGAAGCTCAGGATGCCTTCGTTCTTCATATAGAGGTTTGGGACTAACCGATTTCATTATATATTGTGACGGGGCTTTTCTGCTCCCGCCACAAAGAGAGCCAAATCCCCGGCTCTCGCGTGTATCGGCGCGGCACACAGCATTCTTTCTCCCGGGAGGAGTCCCTTCCAGGCAAACAGACAGGGTCAATCGCGAGCGAACCGTTCCCACGATTAATTTTCGTTTCATTTTCTTTTCCGATATTCTCTCGAGCGTACGGCGGTCATAACCGCCGCAAGGACATCTCGACACCTCCCAGCAACATACAGCAGGCTGGAGCCTTGCTACCGATCTCGCCGCAGCCAGCCACAGTCAGCAGGCTAGAGCCTAGCTACCGACCTCGCCTCAGTCACACACGGCCAGCACCTCGACCCGTCGCCCGCCGTTCAGCCGCGTCGCTATCGAGGTAGCGCGCGACGTTACCGACAACGGGCCCTCCACCCTCCGAAGCCGCCTTGACACGACGAGCCACCAGCTACCGAAGATCTACAGCGTCCGGCTCGTCGCTGTGCCATCACCTCGCTCTTCGTACCGAAACTCCCGGGTCTGCGCGCAACGACGCCCGTGGATTCACCTCCCACCACGAGCGTACTCAACCCCTCGCGTTCACGTCACCACGAACGCGAGGAAATTCAAAGAACCGCGCGAGATCTCCGTAATTCGGGGAACTCGGACAAATAGAGCAGAGAGCGAAACGAAGACAGGCATAGGGTGGGGGGAAAAAAGGACCCGCGATCGCGAGAACGTTACTTCTCTCGGGGACTCAATCGTAGGCTCCCGAGAAGGAAGGACGTCGTGACCGCTGCCGATCCGTGCTAAACGTTCCGCGAGAATACCGACATCTTGTCACGCGCGAAGTGGGACTTCTGGCCGAGGACAACTCGAAAAGCTCCCGCAACTGCAACGAAACCGGTGAGATCGTCGTACGTGTTCGGTTTGAGGCTAGAGTAAGAATAGAGCAAACTCGACTCGTTATCGTGGGGACGGCACGCCTTCGCGCGCGAAACGCGGAATTTGTTCTCGGGGAGAAATTCAATAAAATCCATGTTTTTTCAATTTCCCATAGTTTCCGTTAAATAATTGGCCTGGAAGGTTCTCGTTTAATCTTTCGTCTCATTCAATAGTTTGCGCCTCGTGCGAGTCCGTAATTCAATTTAATTTCCGTTTCTATAAATTTTCTCGCAATTAATTCACAATTTCATCTTTCCGATTTCAAATTTCATATTTCTTTTCCGAGCTATTTCTTTTTTTCCGATTTCTTATTCTATATTCGTGTTTCCGATTTTATGAGATTCCGCGTACTCCCGCTGCGATCGGGCTGATTTGAGAAATATCTGTTGCGAGAGGTATCGTGGCTGCGATCCACGTTTGTCGTTTGTCCGCGAGCGTCGAGAAACCGAACATTGTCTGTCGCCAAGCATATATTACCGAATTTGTGATACCGAATCACGTTGCGAATTGTTGTTATTATTTTACTGTGAACATTTTGGGTTATTGAGGGAACGAGCGTGCACGCTAGTCGCTTCTCGACCACGCTCTCGATATTCGATAAAATAAAATATCTCTTGGAGTTCCCGAATTTCGTCTCAATCTCTGTTTCCTCCTCGCGGAGGTGACCGAATCACCCCCTCTACCAATTCCCCAAGGCTGAGCGACACCGGGTCGCTCTCGTCTCTCGTTCGGCTTTAAAATTAAAATTTTGTCGCGAGAGCTCTCGCTCTCGCGGCTGGCGCCCTTAAGGCCGAGTGAGACGGGTTTTGTAGCCGTCTCGATTGGGTACATTCTGGTGTTGGGAAAAGCGGTTACAAATTTGGCGCCCAACGTGGGGCCCACGGCGTTGAATTTATTTAATTAAAAATCCGCGAAAAACTAGCCCCAGGGGAAACAGAGAGAAGATCCCGAGCGAAATAGAAAAATATCGGTAACGCGCGAACGACTTTGTTCGGGTTGAAGCTCTCGCTACCTGTGTAAAAGGATTTGAGCATTTGTGTGATTGGTATACTTGTTTGCATGATTTTGGTCAGTGTCCGTTTGTAGCTTTTGTTTTGACCGCCGTCGCCGAGATCGGCGAGGCGAGCAGCGTTCCCGAGCGTAGCTGAGGCCGCACGAGCGCGACTCGGGCGTCGCGAGACGCTCAGTACGCTGCTGTGTGTGTGAACGTGAACACGTGCTAAGTCCCACCGCAACGTGCTACGCTCCCGTGCCAGACGAGCGCTAGGAGGATTTTTGGGATTAACCATAATATCAGGTAACGATTCCTCCTCTCTTATAACATCCTAATATCCCTGTACATCGAGGAACATTTCTCGTGAGCGGATAACGTGGCAAATATTTCGCAAAACGATCGTCGGCTTTCGCGTCGATCGTCCACGCGCCGTACGCCCGGATACCGTCGAGCCGCTATCGCTGTCTCTCTCCAAACAAGAGGTCGGCCGTTCCGGTTCGGTGCTCCCGTGTTTACATTTTCGACTCGGTAGCAGCGGCCTTGTCGATTGTAAAATCTTTCCTGAATTGCCTTGCCAGCGAGAAATATTCCTCGAGGAATAATATTTCAGGAAGCCCGAATTATTCGGAATTGTCATTGCGACTATATCTTTGTTTCTGTGGGCCGCTGACTTGCGACAGTTCTCGGGACACCGTGAGCACGTGCTCCCGGGACAGCGAGCAGCCGTCGGGTCCCTACGTTACCGACACCTATGCAGTCGGATAACTTGTGTTTGGTTATTTTATTTTATTTTTCCTTTTTTTTCCCTTCCCTCCGATTGTTTTCCGATTTAATTTAGTTTCTTTTTATTATTATTAATTATATTCTTCCATTCTTCTCCATCTTTAGTATCCTTTTATTTTTATTTTTTTTATTTTCTTTTTTTTTCCCTTCGTTCCTTTTTGAATTAGTTAGTTTCGTTTAATTCTGTTATTCTTGGTGTTTTTTTTCCGTTCCCCTTGTTATACTCTTATTTGCTTTTATTTTTTTTCTCCTTCTTTCTTTTTTTCCCATATTTTTTTTATTTTTCTCCCCTTCCTTTTTTTGTATTTTCTACTTTCCTTCCCCCCCCCCCGGACATAACATTTACAGAGGCCGGGGACATACGCCACATTCATCGGCTCCTGGTCGTTCAGTAATATACTCTCGCGTCCCTTTCGCGTAAGATCCCGCGAGCTGTCATCGGGAGTGCCGCGTCCGCGCAACAGTGCTCGCGAGTGCCAGCGTCCGCGAGTGTGAGTGGGGATAAGGGTCCACGGAACTGATTTCGAGCTCCCGCGTGAGCTACGACCGTCGCGCGTTCGGGTAATTTCGGGTCGCGCCGAGGCCACACGGAATCCGTCTCTCGCGACTATCGGAATGGCGCACGGCCCGAGTGACACGGGGCCGATGGAGACAGTCCAGGAGCTCGACCTGTCAGCTGATCGCCTCCGTCACGAGCTGCAACAGCGAGGGCTCTCGATCGTTGGGGAAGCGAACGAGTTGCGGGATCGACTCTTGTCGAGCCTTTTAATATCGCTCGATCCGGCAGGAGCCGTCGCGAATCCCGGTAACAACACTCGCGCTCCATCGAATAATAATGCTCCACCCCCCGCGAATACCGTGCCCAGAAACGACCAGGCGCCTCCGTCTGCCAATGCGATACCGGCGTATGAGGGACTACCTCCTCCGCCGCGGCCGACTGCCCCTCCCAAGGGGGGGCAAGGAGCGAACGCGAACGTTCCCGCGCGACGACACCGCGATTATGATCCACCGCGCGATCCTCCGTATAACAACAATTTCGACCGGGATTTTCCTCCACCGCAAGGTCACTCGTCTCCCGTGCGTACCCGGGAACATACGCAAAATTTCTCGGGATTTAACAACTCGCGTTCGGTCGCCGATATGTTGCGAAAATGGGACCTGCGGTTCTCGGGTCGAAGGGGGGAGGACGCAATGGGCTTTCTCACGCGTATCGAGGAAGCGCGCGAGATCGTACCAATTTCGGACGCCGATCTACTCCCCTGTATACCCCTCGTGTTGACAGGGATCGCGCTTACGTGGTACCGCGGAGAGCGAACGCGCATACGAAGCTATCGGGAATTCGAGGATGCCTTTCTGGCTCGGTTTGGTGATCCCGATCTACAATTCACGCTTCGCGAGGAATTATTGCGACGTACCCAGGGAGAGGGGGAAGATACGGTTGATTTTTTGACGTGTCTCCGAGCGTTACTCGACCGGGTAGTCCCGCCATTCTCGGTACGTGAACAACTCGATTATGCGCATCGAAATATGTTACCGCGGTTACAAATCGCGATTCGGCGCAACGATTTCCACTCGTTCACCGATCTTGAACGCATCGCGGTAAGGGTAGAGCGCAGTTACCAAGCCGACCGGTATTATCAACCGCCTCCACCGCCGGAACGATCGGCCTTTCCCGATCTCGCGTACCGGCCGTCGCGATCCTATCAACGCCGAAGCGACGCAAATTACGCGGTTTTCGGGGAAGCGCGCGCGCCCAGCTCCGAGCGCTCACGGCGTCCGGACTCTCGCGACGCGCGTAGGGGGGAACGATCGCCCTCCGCCGACCGCCAAGGTTACCGCGGCCGAACTCCGGAAAAGACAAGCGATCGGGGAAACTTTCGCGCGCATACGCCGGAAAAGCGGGACGATAGAATGGATGAGCCCTCCCGATACCGGTCGCCAGCCCCGCAATATAATGGGCGGCAAGCATATTCGCGCTCCGACTCGGCGACGCGACACGTCCACTACACCGACGAGAAAAATCGGGCTAGATCTCCCGCGACGCGATCGAAAACGCCTCCGGGGGAATACCGTTCGGTAGCTCACCGTTCGCCCACGCCGGGACGAACCGAGACACGCGACGCCGGCGCGAATAAAGAGCTGACCTGTTGGAACTGCGGGAAAGAGGGACATCGGTCGATCGGATGCCTTGCTCCGAAAACCGTTTTTTGTTACCGATGCGGGAAGAAAGACGCGCGAACAACAGACGATCACGCGTGTTCGGTTTCCGACTTCCTCGAACGCGTTCCCGACTTTAAACGATTTTCCGGATTTCCCTAAATTATTAACCGAATATTTTTGTAGCCCGCTTCGAAGCTCGCGAAATAAAATGGTCTTACTCGTTGTCGTAAAATTAGGGGAACACCTCGTACCAGCTATCGTAGACAGCGGGTCTACGAGCACGTACATCGGCAGAGGGGGACTCGCGATCGCGACCGAGTTAGGATACGTTCCTCAGAGCGTCCCTCCGGCTTCCCCGACTATCGCCGACGGGGGCCAAATTACGTGCGACGAGGAAATGGACTTGACCATAACACTCGAGGAACGCGAGCGGCCCATCGTAGCTCGCGTATTTCCGTCCTTACCGGTACCTTTGCTACTCGGCTTAGACGCACTCAGCATTTTCGAGATCGTTGTCGATCACGCTCGGCGCGTATGGAATTTTAGCGGCGATAGTTCTCGCGAATTTAAATTTATGGGAAGCGACTCGGCCGCACACGCGAATATTCTCCTCGGTATTTCCGATCTCGAGCGTAGTGAGAGCGAGCGGCTCTCGACTTTTCTGAGCCACGAGCTCCCGAAGCTTCGCGCTGCGCCGGGACGCACCGATTTAATCGTCCATCACATCGACGTCGGGGATAGCGCGCCGATTAAACAACGGTATTATCCCGTAACCCCAATAATTCGCGACGCTATGAATGCCGAAGTCGACCGGATGCTCGAAGCCGGAGTTATCGAACCCTCGAGTAGCAATTGGTCTACACCGATTGTTATGGTGAAGAAACCGAATAACACCTACCGGTTTTGTCTCGACTTCCGCAAGGTGAACGGGGTCACGAAGAAAGACGCGTATCCCCTCCCTTACATGAACCAAATTCTCGATCGGTTACGTTCGGCGAAATATACTTCGACGCTCGACTTAAGCCAGGTGTTATGCCGCGGAAATCCGGTTAGCTACTCCGGGTTACGCGATAATGTTTTTGGGGATGATCCAGTAAAGGGTTAGAACCCAAGTGAATTATTAACACAGTTTTATTGAGATATTATTTAACGATATTTTACAGTTTCAACAAGTATAAATTATTATCAATAATTTATTAACAAGAGATTATTTAATTAATTATCTTAATTAAATAATGATTATTCTTTTTATGGTTAAAATGGTCAAGTCTTTCAATTTGTTCCAATTTATCTCAAATTACCTTTGGTTAGGTTTGAATTACCGATGTACACTTTGCACCCTTAAGGTTTCCGATTACCATGGAAACGTTCGTATTCAACCGTGTTGTCAGACTGCCCAGTACCTGCTCTCGATCCTCTATATATATTCCTCGAGAGCAGGTATCAGCTTAATATTTAGCGCAAGTTTATAATCTACTTAATTTCTGTAAACAAATATCTTTCCAAATCCTCGCTTTTTCGTGAGCGGGATTTGGAGCATATTTTCCTTTTCGCAATTTTCGCCTCGGTATTCTCGAGTCGGTGCTCCAGTTACCGAGGCGCTCGCGGTTGCCTAACTGCTGCGTCAGCAGTATCGACGCTCGACGCTTGACGTTCGACGCTCGATGTACGCTCGATGCGTAACGCAACCGAATGTGTCTCGCAACCGAAATAATCGGTGCCGAGACTCTTCGAAATAATAATGCCTATTTCGAATTATCTATAATAATTATTAATACATACCCGGGGCACAACACAGGCTTACCACCAGATCCCGTTAAGCCCGGAGTCGCGAGAGATCACGGCGTTTACCATACCACAGCGCGGTCTCTTCCAATTCACGCGTATGCCGTACGGTTTAACGAATGCTCCCGCGACCTTCCAACGCCTCTTAGACCGTTTGATCGGGCCGGACATGGAGCCGCACGCGTTCGCATACCTCGACGATATTATTATCGTAACCGAGACCTTCGAGGAACATCTTGCGTGGCTTCAACGCGTCTTCGATACGATCAAGGGAGCCGGTCTGCTAATTAACCCCAACAAATGCGAGTTTTGCTGTCCGGAAGTGCGATATCTCGGCTTCCGCGTGAACCGCCACGGCCTACAAGTCGACCCGGAAAATACCGAGCCGATACGAAATTTTCCCGCACCCACGAGTATAAAGCCATTAAGACGATTTCTCGGTATGGCTTCGTGGTATCGCCGGTTCATTCCCCATTTCGCGGAAATCGCGGCACCGCTCACGAAGCTCACGAAGAAGAGCCAGCGGTGGATATGGGGAACCGAACACCAATTGGCGTTCGAAAAACTACGCAAAGCTCTCGTGAATCCTCCAACCCTTTCGTGTCCCGATTTCAACGCGAAGTTCACGCTTCAGACGGACGCGAGTATGAGCGGCTTAGGCGCCGTACTCACACAGTCTATCGAGGGCGTAGAACACCCGATCGCGTACGCGAGCCGAGCCCTTTCCGCGGCCGAACGAAATTACTCGACAACGGAACAGGAATGTTTAGCCATTCTTTGGTCGATCCGAAAATTCCGAGCTTACCTTGAGGGATACCACTTCACGGTTATAACCGATCACCACAGTCTTCGGTGGTCACAAACACTAAAAGATCCTGCCGGGAGATTAGCGCGTTGGGCTTTACAACTCGCTCAGTATGATTTCGAGGTTGTGCATAGAAAGGGTGCGCTAAACCACGTACCCGATGCTCTCTCTCGAATGTTCGAGGGACAACCTCCGTCGGCCGAAAGCGTTCCCGACACCGTCGATCTCGCGTCACACGTTCTCGTATCGGGCATTACGGGGGGAGAATTAGTAGAGCGCGAACCGATCGACGCACTCGCCGATCGCTGGTACGCGAAGAAAATGCACGCCGTCGCGACCGCATCTAACCGATTTCCGAACTGGAAAATTATTGAGAATCGGCTTTACGTTCACCGCCGCACGAACCGCCGAGTGTTGCCGAAAGGTGACTATTCCGAGTGGAAACTCGTCGTTCCTCAAGCATCCCGTTCGGAAGTACTCCGGGAAGATCACGACGCTCCGCAAGCCGGACACCTAGGCGTCGATAAAACGTACGCCCGAATTTTTAATTCGTATTTTTGGCCCGGATTGATTCGCGACGTCATCCGACACGTACGTCACTGCGGCGTTTGCCAGCGTACCAAAGCCGAACAGCTCCTGCCGATCGGTCTAATGGGTCGAAGAATCGTGTATGAACCGTGGACCGTCGTAGCCGCGGATATTATGGGCCCGCTACCAAAAAGCCATTCGGGTTGCGCGTACGTTCTCGTGATACAAGATCTGTTCACGAAATGGGTCGAGTGTTGTCCACTACGGGAAGCTAACGGAAAGAAAATCGGCGAAGCTCTCGAGGAGCTAATATTCTCTCGATGGGGAACCCCTCAGGTTTTGTTAACTGACAACGGTACCGAGTTCGCGAATACCCATCTGAACGCATTAGTTACCGACCGGGGAATTCACGTCTCGCGCACGCCGCCGTACCACCCTCAGGCAAATCCGGTCGAACGAGTTAATCGCGTATTAAAAACAATGATTGTATCGTTCATCGAGAACGATCACCGTGCGTGGGACGAACACCTGTCCGAATTTCGATTCGCCTTTAATACCGCCTTCCACTCGTCGATAAATAATACGCCCGCGTACCTCAATTTCGGTCGGGAACCGAAACCGCACAACTTTTATCGTCGTCGCGAAGAAGGGGACGTTGAAATCCTCCCGTTAGCGCTCGACGAATGGTCCGAACGTATGCGAGATCTCGAGAGCGTTCGGGTCAAAGTCTCACACGACCTCGAAGAAGCGTATCAACGACAAGCGGCCCAATACAACAAACACCACCGCGAACAAACGTTCGACGTGGGCGTTTTCGTGCTACGGCGACAGCGAATTCTGTCTTCGGCTGCCCAGAACCAAGCCGCTAAACTATTCAAGCGCTTCGAGGGACCCTTTCGGGTTCGCACCGTTCTCTCGCCCGGAGTCTACGAGATCGAAGACCCTAGGTCAAGAAAAATTCACATAGTTACTGTCAAAGACTTACGCTCTTATTTTCCACCCCTGCAGGATATCGACACAGAAGATATCGCACGGAGGACGAGGATCCTGGAGAGGCCGGCGATTAGTGGGCCCAGGGGATCGGCCGACGACACCCGATCCGACGACGCCGCCGACCAACCTCGCCGAAGCACCCGCTCTCGCCGCCCACCCCGTTGATCGATGGGCCGTATGGAAGGACATCGCGGAGTATCTGACTCCCGAAACAGCTCTCGCGAACAACCCAGGCGTCAGTACAACGCCACCAGACACCCCGACGGAAGGGGAAGCCACCGAGCCGGCCCCGACCGTCGCGACTCCGCCGATCCCGATCGCCTCCACCAGCCAAGGGCCGGTTGCCCCACCGACACCGCCGGCGGACCGACCGATGCGGGCAGTGACGGTGTACCCGGGAGGAGGAGCCCCTCCCCGGGTTGTATGGGAGCCGATCCCGGCTGCCCCGGCGGCGGGAGCAACCGCCAGGCCAACGAAGGTCCCGGTGCCGAGGAAATGGACACCAGCACGATCGGCGAGACCACATCCGCCCGTGCTCCCGCGCCCAAGTCCGGCGGTGCCAAGCCTCAACTGTTGGAATTGCGGGGAGGAAGGCCACGATCGAGGCCAATGCGGCCTTCCGAAGCGTACCGACGTGGACCGCTGCTACGTTTGCGGAAAAGTCGGCTTCCGGGTCAACAACTGCCCCCGGTGCACCGCTTACTGGAGGAGTCTCGGCTGCCTCACCGTACAACAGCAGAGAGTAGCCGAAGGTCTCCGTCAGGTCCAGGAGGGCCTAAAGCCAGCTCCCGAGACCGCCGGACCCGGAACGAGCCGCTGACGCCCGATACCGCAACCGGACCCAGACTTTCTTTTCTTTTCATTTCTTTTTCTCTCTCCTCCTTTCCCTTTTTCTCCTTTTTCTTCCCCGCCCTATAACTTTTTTTTTTTTTTTTTTTGCTTCTCCATATATAACGTAGGGTATAATTTTTTCCCCTTTTCTCGCGAGAACTCGACCATGAGGCCATGAATCGCGCTCTTCGACCGACCTCACTCCCGAGACACGAAAAATAAAAACTAATTTAGTATAAAGAAGCTACCGAGTTACTCTCTACCCCCCCCCCTCACTCCCGTTCCTGGAATCGTGGAGACTAGGGGTAGACCAGGTAATTGTGATCGTACCTTTGTGTTGTTCATGCATGCCACGCTTGGATCCGCCCGCGGATCGCCATTCGCTACAATTATAAAATATGCTGTTTCTTTTTTTTCACGCCGACTTGACCATGTCTGATCGCCCATACGAAGGTTTGCCGTCTCCCGAAAATTATCTAATTGTTGCCTCCCGAGCTGTACCACGGTCTCATACGGCCGAGGACGGCCTTACCGTAGGGGGGGAGGAGTTGTGACGGGGCTTTTCTGCTCCCGCCACAAAGAGAGCCAAATCCCCGGCTCTCGCGTGTATCGGCACGGCACACGGCATTCTTTCTCCCGGGAGGAGTCCCTTCCAGGCAAACAGACAGGGTCAATCGCGAGCGAACCGTTCCCACGATTAATTTTCGCTTCATTTTCTTTTCCGATATTCTCTCGAGCGTACGGCGGTCATAACCGCCGCAAGGACATCTCGACACCTCCCAGCAACATACAGCAGGCTGGAGCCTTGCTACCGATCTCGCCGCAGCCAGCCACAGTCAGCAGGCTGGAGCCTAGCTACCGACCTCGCCTCAGTCACACACGGCCAGCACCTCGACCCGTCGCCCGCCGTTCAGCCGCGTCGCTACCGAGGTAGCGCGCGACGTTACCGACAACGGGCCCTCCACCCTCCGAAGCCGCCTTGACACGACGAGCCACCAGCTACCGAAGATCTACAGCGTCCGGCTCGTCGCTGTGCCATCACCTCACTCGTCGTACCGAAACTCCCGGGTCTGCGCGCAACGACGCCCGTGGATTCACCTCCCACCACGAGCGTACTCAACCCCTCGCGTTCACGTCACCACGAATGCGAAGAAATTCAAAGAATCGCGCGAGATCTCCGTAATTCGGGGAACTCGGACAAATAGAGCAGAGGGCGAAACGAAGACAGGCATAGGGTGGGGGGAAAAAGGACCCGCGATCGCGAGAATGTTACTTCTCTCGGGGACTCAATCGTAGGCTCCCGAGAAGGAAGGACGTCGTGACCGCTGCCGATCCGTGCTAAACGTTCTGCGAGAATACCGACATCTTGTCACGCGCGAAGTGGGACTTCTGGCCGAGGACAACTCGAGAAACTCCTGCAACTGCAACGAAACCGGTGAGATCGTCGTACGTGTTCGGTTTGAGGCTAGAGTAAGAATAGAGCAAACTCGACTCGTTATCGTGGGGACGGCACGCCTTCGCGCGCGAAACGCGGAATTTGTTCTCGGGGAGAAATTCAATAAAATCCATGTTTTTTCAATTTCCCATAGTCTCCGTTAAATAATTGGCCTGGAAGGTTCTCGTTTAATCTTTCGTCTCATTCAATAGTTTGCGCCTCGTGCGAGTCCGTAATTCAATTTAATTTCCGTTTCTATAAATTTTCTCGCCATTAATTCACAATTTCATCTTTCCGATTTCATATTTCATATTTCTTGTCCGAGCTATTTCTTTTTTTCCGATTTCTTATTCTATATTCGTGTTTCCGATTTTATGAGATTCCGCGTACTCCCGCTGCGATCGGGCTGATTTGAGAAATATCTGTTGCGAGAGGTATCGTGGCTGCGATCCACGTTTGTCGTTTGTCCGCGAGCGTCGAGAAACCGAGCATTGTCTGTCGCCAAGCATATATTACCGAATTTGTGTTACCGAATCACGTTGCGAATTGTTGTTATTATTTTACTGTGAACATTTTGGGTTATTGAGGGAACGAGCGTGCACGCTAGTCGCTTCTCGACCACGATCTCGATATTCGATAAAATAAAATATCTTTTGGAGTTCCCGAATTTCGTCTCAATCTCTGTTTCCTCCTGGCGGAGGTGACCGAACCACTCCCTCTACCAATTCCCCAAGGCTGAGCGACACCGGGTCGCTCTCGTCTCTCGTTCGGCTTTAAAATAAAAATTTTGTCGCGAGAGCTCTCGCTCTCGCGGCTGGCGCCCTTAAGGCCGAGTGAGACGGGTTTTGTAGCCGTCTCGATTGGGTACATTCTGGTGTTGGGAAAAGCGGTTACAATATATATACTGAAACGTTCCGAGTTTCTCCGATTCGCAAATTTTACGGTATCTAACGTAATTCGTGTCTGTCGGGTTTTAATCCGCTTGGAGAAGCTCGCGTCTTTTAGTCTGTCCACTCGTCGGTCTCGTCGAGAGGATCGGGTTCGTGCTCTGGACTCAACGTAAGAGAAATTTTACGGATGAAGGAGAGTTTGGACGTTTTATTTTGGTTCGGGATTGCCTCAGTAGGTTGATGTTCTCACTCACGTATTTCGCGCTACAGGAGTGTTGAGACCCTTCATCATCGGCAAGGAGAGAATGGGTCGAAAAGAGAATACCCGCGCAAAAATGGAAGTATTAAAATTGTATTTTTTAAATATTATAAGAGTATTTAAATTTGAAATATGTCAAATCTTATCTAGTGGACAAAACAATACCCGATTAATATTCCGCTTGAGAGCAGTAAAGAATATGCGGTAAGTATTGCCGAGTATTGCGAGTAACAAAATTGCCAAAATATTCAATATACATATTTGTAGATTACAAACTTACTGTTTATTCATTATTTCAAGCCGGTAAGTACGCCGTAGTTTTTATTCATTTTTCATTGAAATAAAACACAGTATAATCAAAGTATTATTCACGTATTACGATTTATTATTTGAGAACCGACAATTTTACAAATCCACAGAGTATGTCAAGTATTATCGAAGTATTAACGGGTCTTATTATACATATCCGATACCTCAAATATTCTAGGTTTTCAAGTATGATCGAAGTATTGAAATATGTGTATTAATATGTATATTTTTGAGAACTGTTAATTGTACATATCCACAGAGTATGTCAAGTATCATCGAAGTATTAACGGGCCTTATTATACATATCCGATACCTCAAATATTCTAGGTTTTTCAAGTATGATCGAAGTATTGAAATATGCGTATCAATATGTATATTTTTGAGAACTGTTAATTTTACAAGTCCACAGAGTATGTCAAGTATCATCGAAGTATTATCGAGGTATTGAGACGTATTATTTTGAGAACCGATAATTTTACAAACCCATAGAGTATGTCAGGTATTATCGAAGTATTATCGAGGTATTTAGACGTATAGTTTTGAGAACCGATAATTTTACAAGTTCACAGAATATGTCAAGTATTATCGAAGTATTAACGGGTCTTATTATACATATCCGATACCTCAAATATTCTAGGTTTTCAAGTATGATCGAAGTATTGAAATATGTGTATTAATATGTATATTTTTGAGAACTGTTAATTTTACAAATCCACAGAATACGTCAAGTATTATCGAAGTATCAACGGGTCTTATTATACATATCCGATACGTCGAATATTCTCGGCTTTCGAGTATGGTCGAAGTATCGAAATATACGTATTAATATGTATAATTTTGAGAACGTATAATTTTACAAATCCACAGAGTATTATCGAAGTATTATCGAAGTATTAACGGGTCTTATTATACACATCCGATACCTCTGATATTCAGGGCTTTCGAGTATGGTCGAAGTATAGAAATACGCGTTTTTCAAAGACCTCGCAAAGTCTCATCCCATCGGAGTATTATCGAGGTATTGGAGCGTATGATTTCGAGAACCGATAATTTTACAAATCCACAGAGTATTATCGAAGTATTATCGAAGTATTAACGGGTCTTATTATACACATCCGATACCTCTGATATTCAGGGCTTTCGAGTATGGTCGAAGTATAGAAATACGCGTTTTTCAAAGACCTCGCAAAGTCTCATCCCATCGAAGTATTATCGAGGTATTGGAGCGTATGATTTCGAGAACCGATCATTTTACAAGTCCACAGAATATGTCAAGTATTATCGAAGTATTAACGGGTCTTATTATACACATCTGATACCTCAAACATACAGGGCTTTCGAATATGGTTTAAGTATTGAAATATGCGTTTCTCGCAGATCCCGCAAAGTCCCCCATCCCATCGAAGTATTATCGAGGTATTGAGGGGTATAATTTTGAAAACCGATAATTTTACAAGTCCACAGAATATGTCAAGTATTATCGAAGTATTAACGGGTCTTATTATACACATCTGATATCTCAAATATACAGGGCTTTCGAGTATGGTCGAAGTATGGCAATATGCGTATTAATATCGATAATTTTGAAAACCGGTAACTTTACAAGTTCACAGAATATGTCAAGTATTATCGAAGTATTATCGAGGTATTGAAGGGTATAACGTTGAGAACCGATAATTTTACAAGTCCACAGAATATGTCAAGTATTATCGAAGTATTAACGGGTCTTATTATACGCATCTGATACCTCAAATATACAGGGCTTTCGAATATGGTTTAAGTATTGAAATATGCGTTTCTCGCAGATCCCGCAAAGTCCCCCATCCCATCGAAGTATTATCGAGGTATTGAGGGGTATAATTTTGAAAACCGATAATTTTACAAGTCCACAGAATATGTCAAGAATTATCGAAGTATTAACGGGTCTTATTATACACATCTGATACCTCAAACATACAGGGCTTTCGAGTATGGTCGAAGTATGGCAATATGCGTATTAATATCGATAATTTTGAAAACCGGTAACTTTACAAGTTCACAGAATATGTCAAGTATTATCGAAGTATTATCGAGGTATTGAGGGGTATAACTTTGAGAACCGATAATTTTACAAGTCCACAGAATATGTCAAGTATTATCGAAGTATTAACTGGTCTTATTATACACATCTGATACCTCAAATATACAGGGCTTTCGAATATGGTTTAAGTATTGAAATATGCGTTTCTCGCAGATCCCGCAAAGTCCCCCATCCCATCGAAGTATTATCGAGGTATTGAGGGGTATAATTTTGAAAACCGATAATTTTACAAGTCCACAGAATATGTCAAGTATTATCGAAGTATTAACGGGTCTTATTATACACATCTGATACCTCAAACATACAGGGCTTTCGAGTATGGTCGAAGTATGGCAATATGCGTATTAATATCGATAATTTTGAAAACCGGTAACTTTACAAGTTCACAGAATATGTCAAGTATTATCGAAGTATTATCGAGGTATTGAGGGGTATAACTTTGAGAACCGATAATTTTACAAGTCCACAGAATATGTCAAGTATTATCGAAGTATTAACGGGTCTTATTATACGCATCTGATACCTCAAACATACAGGGCTTTCGAATATGGTTTAAGTATTGAAATATGCGTTTCTCGCAGATCCCGCAAAGTCCCCCATCCCATCGAAGTATTATCGAGGTATTGAGGGGTATAATTTTGAAAACCGATAATTTTACAAGTCCACAGAATATGTCAAGTATTATCGAAGTATTAACGGGTCTTATTATACACATCTGATACCTCAAACATACAGGGCTTTCGAGTATGGTCGAAGTATGGCAATATGCGTATTAATATCGATAATTTTGAAAACCGGTAACTTTACAAGTTCACAGAATATGTCAAGTATTATCGAGGTATCGAGGGGTATAATTTTGAGAACCGATAATTTTACAAGTCCACAGAATATGTCAAGTATTATCGAAGTATTAACGGGTCTTATTATACACATCTGATACCTCAAATATACTGGGCTTTCGAGTATGGTCGAAGTATGGCAATATGCGTATTAATAATTATAATTTTGAAAACCGGTATTTTACAAGTCCACAGAATATGTCAAGTATTATCGAAGTATTAACGGGTCTTATTATACACATCTGATACCTCAAATATACAGGGCTTTCGAATATGGTTTAAGTATTGAAATATGCGTATTAATATCTATAATTTTGAAAACCGGTAATTTTACAAGTCCACAGAATATGTCAAGTATTGTCGAGGTATTGAAGGGTATAACTCTGAGAACCGTTAATTTTACAAGTTCACAGAATACGTCAAGTATTATCGAAGTATTAACGGGTCTTATTATACACATCCGATACCTCAAATATACAGGGCTTTCGAGTATGGTCGAAGTATGTTAATATGCGTATTAATATCTATGATTTTGAAAACCGGTAATTTTACATGTCCACAGAATATGTCAAGTATTATCGAAGTATTAACGGGTCTTATTATACACATCTGATACCTCAAATATACAGGGCTTTCGAATATGGTTTAAGTATTGAAATATGCGTTTCTCGCAGATCCCGCAAAGTCCCCCATCCCATCGAAGTATTATCGAGGTATCGAGGGGTATAATTTTGAGAACCGATAATTTTACAAGTCCACAGAATATGACAAGTATTTGCGAAGTATTAACGGGTCTTATTATACACATCGGATACCTCAAATATACAGGGCTTTCGAGTATGGTCGAAGTATGGCAATATGCGTATTACTAATTATAATTTTGAAAACCGGTAATTTTCCAATTCCACAGAATATGTCAAGTATTATCGAAGTACTAACGGGTCTTATTATACACATCCGATACCTCAAATATACTGGGCTTGCGAATATGGTTTAAGTATTGAAATATGCGTATCTCGCAAAGTCCCATCCCATCGAAGTATTATCGAGGTATCGAGAGGTATAATTTTGAGAACCGATAATTTTACAAGTCCACAGAATATTTCAAATATTATCGAAGTATTAACGTGTCTTATTATACACATCCAATATCTCAAATGTACAGGGCTTTCAATCTTTACAAAATAGAATTGTGCTCAGAAGAAGCTTCGTCGTCATTCGCAGTCTTCGTCAACGCAGCTTTTTTTTGCATTCGAGCGCAACGTTGCGACCATACAATTGAGGGCCCGTGTGTAGGCTTGTTCGGTCAATCGGTTTACTCCTTCAGCCGTATTCTTCCTCACAAATCCTGTAATCGGTCTTATTATCAGTATTTATATACAATAGATTGCACATTTGATCAACTAATGATGAAAATGGTGATGAATGATCAAAAACTGTTTCAGACAATATGATAAATTTAACATCTCATAAAAACTGCACGCTTAGACAATTATTATCAAATTCAATACTCGTTGTCTGTTTATTTTTTTTTTTTAATAAATTAAATAGAACTCCAGTTTCATAACACAGTATTTATTACACTGCATTTTTAAAAAGCTACTTTTCGTTAAATTCAATACGTTTCCTTAAAGGTATCGTCTAAATGTTCTCGTAATGTTTAACATGATAGCAGTTCGTACTTAACACGACTTTTCGAATGTGGAGGGGAATTCCTGGTCGCTTAGATCTGCCCCCTGCCGACATTTTTCGTAATTCCGCGTCGCCCACGATCACACGCATCAAGCGTTTAGCCATCGTCGTAGGTTTTTCATCGAACTCCAATATATTTTCTAATTCGGCCTTTTCTACGAAAATTCCAGAATTGACTTGTAGTTCAATCTATGAAAAGACGTATTGATTTGGGGTCAATTATATTAATTATGGTTAACAATGTTTGCAACAAGTATATTATACCTGTTCTCTAACTACATTAAGGTAGCTATGTCGCTTCCCGCTCATCTCGCATAAGTTATCGAAAAGAAAGTGAATATTGCAAGTACTTCTCGATGGTATAAAAATCTGAAAAAATTCATGCATATTAAAGGCACTGAAAAGATTCATTTTGCATAATAATAATTCCAAAATGTTATTAACAAATTTATGAAAAATTTAATTGTTTAACAAATTACCCGGCAAAACAATTTTTTTTATTGAAAATGATTCATTTATTTTTCTGAATACGTATGAATTTTTTCAGATTTTTCAATTAGTTTTGATTTTTTTGTTTTTTCAGACATTTTTTCCATATAAAAAAATTAAAAAATCAAAGCTAATTGAAAAATCTGAAAAAATTCATATGTATTCAGAAAAATAAACGAATCATTTTCATAGAAAAAAAAAGTTATTTTGCCGGGCAATTTGTTAAACAATTAATTTTTCGATTAATTTGTTAATAACATTTTGGAATTATTATTGTGCAAAATTAATCTTTTCAGTATCTTTAATCTGCATGAATTTTTTCAGATTTTTATATCATCGAGAAGTACTTGCAATATTCGCTTACTTTTCTCGAACTTATGCGAGATGAGCGGGAAGCGACATAGCTACCTTAATGTCGTGTACGTACTTTCGAGTCACCACCGAAACTAGACATCTCCATTAAATTGGGAGCAGTCGAAGGGCCGGCCACCTATGAAAGGTAAATAAACATAACTTCCGGTTCCATGTAGGTCCATTCACACGGACCTTGGCTAATTTTCATTTTGGAATCTCAATAACTCGAAAGTGTGAACCAAAACTGATGTTAAAAACAATTTCCGTAAAGTAGATATAGACTCTACAGATAAGCTCTACAGATTCCAAATAATGTTTGAAAAAAGGCGTCTCCTCATAGAAAATCTAATGTGTCTAAAGTTATTTCAGTAAACGGTATACTGAAATGTATAATCGATATGTCAGGTTCTTGGACTCTGGCTCGTTGATTAATAAAAAAGATAAGTTCGGTTACAATTTTCATTTGGTAATAATGTCAGATAATTCATATTCAAGTGCAAGAGCTCATTACCGCATTTATATTCATTGAATTTGACTTTGCTCGTTCTTCGTACTCGCTTTGCAGAATCTCAGCAAAAAGTTTGGCACATTTGACGGCGTCAGCAGTTACTACATGAAAGAGAATATTCGATGTTAATCCTTCATAGTATATAACTAGTATACATTTATTGAGTAGTATGATTGCAATTCTCATATCTTTGCCATTTTCACTTAAAAGTGTTTGTTGTTTTAAAAAGTAAGCCAACAAATTATTTGCATTGGTAGAAGAAGTGATAAAAAATAAGTGCTATAATTCAGTTTATTTTTTCTTTTTAATATAAAAACAGCCATCCCGAGTTATATCGTATCTCCTATCAACTATGTACGTTTATATACGTGATATTATCATTGAACACATAAGGGACGATGATTGTCAAAGTCATTGTCACGTATAATCTTAGAGCTACATTCAACTCATGATATTACCATGATTCAACAGTTACAGATACAGTAATATATGTCACGGGTAAGAGACTTCTCTAGAATAATTCTTCAGGTAATTATACATATCATTACGCTATTGATATGATTTTTTCGTATATTTGAATTTAACGGACGCCTCAGAGCGTCCGTTAAAATTTAGTTGTGTGTTTCGGGTGAACTCGTCGTTCTGATCATCTTAAATGCAAGTACAAATTATATTATTTTATTAATCATTTTTTTCATTTAGTGTTTTAGGTGAACAAGTAACTGCGGACTTTTTGCAGGTAAGTTTTACTTGTAAAAACGATTTTCTCTACTTCAGGCCCACGAGTCTTCGGTAACTTACTGTCGGTAAGTTAAGTCTGCATTTTTATTCATTCTTGTATAGTCTACTAATTAAACTTTAGGTTTTTCTTTTCTCTATATTTCGGACTTAATATCCACTCTCGCAGGTAGGTAAGTGATACTATTACTGATTTTTTTTCTATTCTCGGTGAATTTATGATTTATTGGAAGGGCACATATCCAAGGATTTCATAGTACAATTGAATCCCATCTCCTTAATAATACTATACGGCAATGACAAAAGTGCAATGTACCTTCTGGAATTTGTCTGATCCTGTCTATCCACACATGCCTCCGTTTTTCAGGTCGTTTCAATACAACGTCGTCACTTCCTTGGGTTTCGGTATCGCTGTCGGTCTCCAAGAAAGAGCGTTTGTTGTTAATGTTCCGTTTTCCGCTAACATACCTATCTTTATCATTGTCGTCGTAATCTTCACTATTTTCTTCAGCGTCATGATCGTCATCATTATTATCCCCGTCTTTAAGCATTTTTCCGTCTCGTCGAATCTCTTCATTGTTGCCTTTTTCATCGTCATCCAAATCGACAGATTCTCTTTCTTCCTCGTATCCTTCATGAAAGCCTAGTTGCTCGGTTTCGATTTCTTCGTCGTCCCCTTTTCCTAGCTTTGAGTTTAGAACTTTATCTTTATCTGTATATTCATCATCTTCTTCTATTTCTTCTTCTTCTTCTTCTTCTTCTTCTTCTTCTTCTCCTTCTTCTTCTTCTTCTTCTTCTTCTTCTTCTTCTTCTTCTTCTTCTTCTTCTTCTTCTTCTTCTTCTTCTTCTTCTTCTTCTTCTTCTTCTTCTTCTTCTTCTTCTTCTTCTGCTTCTTCTGCTTCTTCTGCTTCTTCTTCTTCTTCTTCTTCTTCTTCTTCTTCTTCTTCTTCTTCTTCTTCTTCTTCTTCTTCTTCTTCTTCTTCTTCTTTTTCTTCTTCTTTTTTTTCTTCGATCTCACTTTCATGTTTATCTCCATCTGCAACTCCATCTCCGTGCTCATCTTCACTCTCTGATTCATCTCCATGTTCAACTTCATCTTCATCGTCGTCTCGCACTTCATCGTCGTCCCGTACATCATCGGCACCTTGTATTTCACCTGTATATTCAGCTCCAATTTCGCCTCCACATTCACGTTCGGATTGTATTTCCTGTTTTCTGCCTCTTGTTTTCTTTTGAATCGCCTGATCGGTGTAGCTTTCGAATTTTTTTATGGGCGCATTGCTGTCGAACTGTGCAAATTTTCGCTTTATACCTTTTCGTTCTTTTACTTCCTTCGAAATGTCTAGCCTGATGTTTTCAATGCTTATTACTTTTGGTCGACTGACTTCAGCTGTTCCCTGCTTCTCTTTTAATTTATCAGCTTCATCCTGCTTGTTTTTCAATCCAACCGCTTTGTTCTGTATACTTTTAGATTCAGCCGCTCCACTCACCATGGTTTTCGAATCAGCTACTTCGATTTGCTTGCCTTTAAATTTAGCTGCGTTACTCTGTTTACCTTCAGATTCAGACTCTTCACACTGCAAGCATTTCAATTTTGCCACTTTACTCCGCTTTCCTTCACATACAGGCGCTTCACTCTTCGTACTTTTCGATTCAACTGCTTTACTCTGTTTTCCTTTAGATCCAGACGCTTCACATTGCAAGCTTCTCAATTCCGCGACGTTATGCTGATTGCCAATAGATTTGGACGCTTCGATTTGCTTGCTTTGCCAATCAGCTGCTTTACTCTGTTTGCCTTTAGATTCAGATGATTGGCATTGCTTTTTCTTTAATTCGGACGCTTTACTCTGCTTGCCTTTAGATTCAGATACTTCACAATGCTTGCTTTTCAATTCTGCGGCTTTACTCAGATTGCCTTTAGATTTGGATGCTTCACCTTGCTCACCGTTAGATTCGGTCGCTTCACTTTGCACGCTTTTCAATTCTACTGCTTTTCTCTGCTTGCCATTCAATTCAAACGCTTCACTTTGCTTGCTTTTCGATTCGACTGCTTTACTCTGTTTCCCTTTAGATCCAGACGCTTCACACTGCATGATTCTCAATTCGGCGACTTTATGCTGATTGCCTTTAGATTTGGACGCTTCAATTTGCTCGCCTATAGATTTGGCCGCTTCGATTTGCTTGCTTTGCCAATCTGCTGCTTTACTCTGTTTGCCTTTAGATTCAGATGATTCCCATTGCTTCCTCTTTAATTCCGCCGCTTTACTCTGCTTGCCTTTAGATTCAGATACTTCACAATGCTTGCTTTTCAATTCTGCGGCTTTACTCAGATTGCCTTTAGATTTGGATGCTTCACCTTGCTCACCGTTAGATTCGGTCGCTTCACTTTGCTTGCTTTTTGATTCGACTGCTTTACTCTGTTTCCCTTTAGATCCAGACGCTTCACACTGCATGCTTCTCAATTCCGCGAGTTTATGCTGATTGCCTTTAGATTTGGACGCTTCAATTTGCTCGCCTATAGATTTGGCCGATTCGATTTGCTTGCTTTGCCAATCTGCTGCTTTACTCTGTTTGCCTTTAGATTCAGATGATTCGCATTGCTTCCTCTTTAATTCCGCCTCTTTACTCTGCTTGCTTTTCAATTCTGCGGCTTTACTCTGATTGCCTTTAGATTTGGATGCTTCAACTTGCTCGCCGTTAGATTCGGCAGCTTCATTTTGATTGTTTTTCAATTCTGCTGCTTTGCTCTGCTTTCCATTAAATTCAGACGCTTGACTTTGCTTGCCTTTAGATTTGGGCGTTTCACTCCCCTTGCTTTTCAATTCGGCTGCTTTACTTTGTTTCCCTTTAGATCCGGACGCTTCACGCTGTTTGCTTTTCAATTCTGCTGCTTTACTCAGCTTAATCTTAGGATCAGAGGCTTTACTTTGACTGCTTTCTGAGTCAGCCGCTAACCTCTGCTTCGTCGTTACATTCGTCCTTGTTTGTTGCATAATTTGAAGATCAAGTTTCTTAGCTACGTTCTTCTTATCCATAATAGCAGCTTTGTCGATAGCTTTCGCAGCATTGCTTCTGACCGATTTCCCCTGAGGTTTGCATTCCATAGTCACTTCCCCATCTTCACTAACGGAAAGCTGCTCCAACCATTCCTTTTTATCTTTGAATACGATAATAAAAGTGAACGTACTGTTGAAGATTTCCGAAAGGGTTAAACTTACCACTGTCCTTAATTATTGTCGCCTTGTAATATTTCCTGCCGTGTAAAACGCTTACATCTTTACCGTCTTTGCCGTATTTTATTTGGTCTTTGTTGACGACAGCAGTTTTCTTATCGGCGGTATATAGGACAAGTGAAAACATTTTTTCAACAATGTTTAGCGCTGGAAACAAGAAACTGTTGGAACAAAGATGTATGTTTAAGTAATGAAAGAGATTTCGCACGAGATGTAAATCATGTTTGCGAGTGGAAACGATTTGTTTGAAAATATTGGTCTGAATCGAGAAACTTTTTGGTGAAACCCGAAGCTCCCTTAATTATCAACGTTATCGTTCATCGGAGCAAGGAATGAGGAACGATGAATAATTGTGAGAAAAAAAAAGAATGTTTGAAACTATGACTCGAAATAAAAAAAATGTATCAGTGCGACTCTCGAAGCTCTATTCATTATTGCTTTTATGTCAATTGTACTAAATTTATTTGGATTTTTTTAAATTTTCCCGCAATGTCCCGGGATTATTTTCGAGTGACAACTTCCATCGGATTCGACCAATGTCGACCAAAATACTCTCAATCTCTCTCGAGGAGAAACACCATATCGATCAAGACTTGTCCGAAAGATATTTATCAAAAAAAAAAAAAAACCAGAAATCTATGGATTCACAATTCTATTCAATTTGTGTTTTCTTTTTCTCGCGTGATTGGACGTCATTGCAATAAAGTTAAACCATGATCGAATGTGAAAATTACAATTTGCGCGAGTTATAACGCCAAGTTTATTCACTCTCCGCTCTCCTCTGCTTATCCGATAGTCGAATATAAAACTTGGAATATTTCGATAATTAAGAGTCCTGGAGCAAAAAAAGTACTTTCAACCTTTTTATGCAAAATTGATATCGGGACCGAATGAATCCGGCAGATTGAGTCTAATCGTTCCACAAATCAGTATGTCACAACATTTATAAAACCACAGTCGGTTGAATATTCGATATAACACTATACAGTGGACTGTCCGTAATATCACGTTTCGTTCAATTCTCTCTCTCTCTCTAAGTTATAACGCTGTGTGAGGGGGAAATCTTCCCCCACTGTACAGAGTCGCTCCTCTGGCGCGGCGTCGAGCGCGGCTTTGCGCCTGCGTGGCTAACGTCCGTCGCTCTTTCTCACTCGTCTCTCTAAAGTTGAGAGTATTAGAATAGAGTGGGAGCACTCCATAATTTCGCACCCTCTCTGTAATGTAGCGCAGACTCGAGTGCGCGATATTACGGAGAGTTCACTGTATTACGGAGAGGACACTGTACCAACGTTGCCGTAAGAGAGGGATCCAAACGAAAAATGTCCGCAATCAAATGCGCGAGTTAACAGTTAAAATCGACTTTATTTAGGATCCGTTGGAACAACCGAAGCAACACGCGGAAAACGGAGAGGTGACTCCGAAGAGACTCGCTCAGCCCACATGGGACACCTATGCGTAGAGGGGCATGGACGGAAGCGAGTGACAAAATACTGGACGTGAGATGAGATAATAATTTCATTTGACTTTCGGTAACGGAACAAGTTTGCATGAAGCTTCTAAACGTTACGATTAAGTCGGAACAGCAGAGAATTTATAACCAGAATTGACATTACAGTGTCGAAAACTATTGCTAATAGATAATATATCGCCGGTGAATAATTGCGATACGAATGCGTTGATAATCTAGGCAGCTCGACGTGCGAGATGCTCCGATAATTCGCTCTCATTATTTCAGAGAAAATTATTATTTGATATACTAATCGAAATACACTCATCGAACTCACCGAATTTGATGATTAACCCTCAGCAATGGCGAATCCGTTTGTCGGTATGGCTTAACTTCGGATCTCAGCGTTTTACCGGAGATTCCGTCAGTTTTAATACGTCGTACAAGATCCGTTGTTTCCTAATAATGCGGAATCACAATTATACCACTTTCTCTTTGTTCCGTAAGATTGCAAGATCTTTGCATCTGTTCGTGACAGCACCGCGAGAACAACTGACGCGATGTTGATGAAAAAAATATCAATGTAGTCATGGCAACGCATGCGATCGATGCGAAAAAAGAATTGCCGATCGATATATATCCAATGCCGCCTCAGCGTGGTGAAATACATTTCATCGCCGTTTTTGATATTTTTATTGAAATAATTTTTTTTTTTAACTCCGTTTATTATTAATTTGATATAAATTGTAATGAGTTTATTTGTAAATTTTGACTTTTCAGTTTCAAATAAAAAATTTGTAAACTTTTGATTTCATTTGGGTTCATCTCCGGAGAGAATTTGCGTCAAATTCGACCAATGCCTACCAAAGTAATCCCAGTCTATCGAGCAAAAACACGGATATCGATCAAGCAGAGTAGCCTTCTCTGGAAGACAATTTTTGAAAAACTATTTAATTTGTGTTTTCTTTTTCTCGCGTGATTGGACGTCATTGCAATAAAGTTAAACCATGATCGAATGTGAAAATTACAATTTGCGCGAGTTATAACGCCAAGTTTATTCACTCTCCGCTCTCCTCTGCTTATCCGATAGTCGAATATAAAACTTGGAATATTTCGATAATTAAGAGTCCTGGAGCAAAAAAAGTACTTTCAACCTTTTTATGCAAAATTGACATCGGGACCGAATGAATCCGGCAGATTGAGTCTAATCGTTCCACAAATCAGTATGTCACAACATTTATAAAACCACAGTCGGTTGAATATTCGATATAACACTATACAGTGGACTGTCCGTAATATCACGTTTCGTTCAATTCTCTCTCTCTCTCTAAGTTATAACGCTGTGTGAGGGGGAAATCTTCCCCCACTGTACAGAGTCGCTCCTCTGGCGCGGCGTCGAGCGCGGCTTTGCGCCTGCGTGGCTAACGTCCGTCGCTCTTTCTCACTCGTCTCTCTAAAGTTGAGAGTATTAGAATAGAGTGGGAGCACTCCATAATTTCGCACCCTCTCTGTAATGTAGCGCAGACTCGAGTGCGCGATATTACGGAGAGTTCACTGTATTACGGAGAGGACACTGTACCAACGTTGCCGTAAGAGAGGGATCCAAACGAAAAATGTCCGCAATCAAATGCGCGAGTTAACAGTTAAAATCGACTTTATTTAGGATCCATTGGAACAACCGAAGTAACACGCGGGAAACGGAGAGGTGACTCCGAAGAGACTCGCTCAGCCCACATGGGAGACCTATGCATAGAGGGGCATGAACGGAAGCGAGTGACAAAATACCCCAAATAGACATGTGATGGCACAGGATCTACTCGGTGCTAGCACGGGTACGTACGTCGTGCCGGCACAATGCCGTCAAGTACGTCCGCATGTGACGATATTGTGACGGCACGGCGTTTTGATACCAAAAGCTGCTTGCACAGTTCCAGCTTGGCGTGGAGCTCCACCATCTTGACGTGAAGCTCCACAGTGAGCTGGAACTGTGCAAGCAGGTTTTGGTATCAAAACGCCGTGCCGTCACAATATCGTCACACGCGGACGTACTTGACGGCATTGTGCCGGCACGGCGTGACGAACGCACGGCACGTTTTTCTATCTGGGTTATTATTTGATATACTAATCGAAATATACTCATCGAACTCACCGAATTTGATGATTAACCCTCAGCAATCACGAATCCGTTTGTCGGTATGGCTTAACTTCGGATCTCAGCGTTTTACCGGAGATTCCATCAGTTTTAATACGTCGTACAAGATCCGTTGTTTCCTAATAATGCGGAATCACAATTATACCACTTTCTCTTTGTTCCGTACGATTGCAAGATCTTTGCATCTGTTCGTGACAGCACCGCGAGAACAACTGACGCGATGTTGATGAAAAAAATATCAATGTAGTCATGGCAACGCATGCGATCGATGCGAAAAAAGCATTGCCGATCGATATATATCCAATGCCGCCTCAGCGTGGTGAAATACATTTCATCGCCGTTTTTCATATTTTTATTGAAATAATTTTTTTTTTAACTCCGTTTATTATTAATTTGATATAAATTGTAATGAGTTTAATTGTAAATTTTGACTTTTTTCTGTCAAATAAAAAATGTGTAAACTTTTGATTTTCTTTGGGTTCATCTCCGGAGAGAATTTGCGTCAAATTCGACCAATGCCTACCAAAGTAATCCCAGTCTATCGAGCAAAAACACGGATATCGATCAAGCAGAGTAGCCTTCTCTGGAAGACAATTTTTGAAAAAATTATTTAATTTGTGTTTTCTTTTTCTCGCGTGATTGGACGTCATTGCAATAAAGTTAAACCATGATCGAATGTGAAAATTACAATTTGCGCGAGTTATAACGCCAAGTTTATTCACTCTCCGCTCTCCTCCGCTTATCCGATAGTCGAATATAAAACTTGGAATATTTCGATAATTAAGAGTCCTGGAGCAAAAAAAGTACTTTCAACCTTTTTATGCAAAATTGACATCGGGTCCGAATGAATCCGGCAGATTGAGTCTAATCGTACCACTAATCAGTATGTCACAACATTTATAAAACCACAGTCGGTTGAATATTTTCGATATAACACTATACTGTGGACTGTCCGTAATATCACGTTTCGCTCAATTCTCTCTCTCTCTCTCTCTCTCTCTCTCTCTCTAACTCTAAGATATAACGCTGTGTGAGGGGGAAATCTTCCCCCACTGTACAGAGTCGCTCCTCTGGCGCGGCGTCGAGCGCGGCTTTGCGCCTGCGTGGCTAACGTCCGTCGCTCTTTCTCACTCGTCTCTCTAAAGATGAGAGTATTAGAATAGAGTGGGAGCACTCCATAATTTCGCACCCTTTCTGTAATGTAGCGCAGACCCAAGTGCGCGATATTACGGAGAGTTCACTGTATTACGGAGAGGACACTGTACCAACGTTGCCGTAAGAGAGGGATTCAAACGAAAAATGTCCGCAAACAAATGCGCGAGTTAACAGTTAAAATCGACTTTATTTAGGATCCGTTGGAACAACCGAAGCAACACGCGGGAAACAGAGAGGTGACTCCGAAGAGACTCGCTCAGCCCACATGGGAGACCTATGCGTAGAGGGGCATGGACGGAAGCGAGTGACAAAATACCCCAAATAGACATGTGATGGCACAGGATCTACTCGGTGCTAGCACGGGTACGTACGTCGTGCCGGCACAATGCCGTCAAGTACGTCCGCATGTGACGATATTGTGACGGCACGGCGTTTTGATACCAAAAGCTGCTTGCACAGTTCCAGCTTGGCGTGGAGCTCCACCATCTTGACGTGAAGCTCCACAGTGAGCTGGAACTGTGCAAGCAGGTTTTGGTATCAAAACGCCGTGCCGTCACAATATCGTCACACGCGGACGTACTTGACGGCATTGTGCCGGCACGGCGTGACGAACGCACGGCACGTTTTTCTATCTGGGTTATTATTTGATATACTAATCGAAATATACTCATCGAACTCACCGAATTTGATGATTAACCCTCAGCAATCACGAATCCGTTTGTCGGTATGGCTTAACTTCGGATCTCAGCGTTTTACCGGAGATTCCATCAGTTTTAATACGTCGTACAAGATCCGTTGTTTCCTAATAATGCGGAATCACAATTATACCACTTTCTCTTTGTTCCGTAAGATTGCAAGATCTTTGCATCTGTTCATGACAGCACCGCGAGAACAACTGACGCGATGTTGATGAAGAAAATATCAATGTAGTCATGGCAACGCATGCGATCGATGCGAAAAAAGCATTGCCGATCGATATATATCCAATGCCGCCTTAGCGTGGTGAAATACATTTCATCGCCGTTTTTGATATTTTTATTGAAATAATTTTTTTTTTTAACTCCGTTTATTATTAATTTGATATAAATTGTAATGAGTTTATTTGTAAATTTTGACTGTTTTCTGTCAAATAAAAAATGTGTAAACTTTTGATTTTCTTTGGGTTCATCTCCGGAGAGAATTTGCGTCAAATTCGACCAATGCCTACCAAAGTAATCCCAGTCTATCGAGCAAAAACACGGATATCGATCAAGCAGAGTAGCATTCTCTGGTAGACAATTTTTGAAAAACTATTCAATTTGTGTTTTCTTTTTCTCGCGTGATTGGACGTCATTGCAATAAAGTTAAACCATGATCGAATGTGAAAATTACAATTTGCGCGAGTTATAACGCCAAGATTATTCACTCTCCGCTCTCCTCCGCTTATCCGATAGTCCAATATAAAACTTGGAATATTTCGACAATTAAGAGTCCTGGAGCAAAAAAAGTACTTTCAACCTTTTCATGCAAAATTGACATCGGGTTCGAATGAATCCGGCAGATTGAGTCTAATCGTTCCACTAATCAGTATGTCACAACATTTATAAAACCACAGTCGGTTGAATATTCGATATAACACTATACTGTGGACTGTCCGTAATATCACGTTTCGCTCAATTCTCTCTCTCTCTCTCTCTCTCTAAGATATAACGCTGTGTGAGGGGGAAATCTTCCCCCACTGTACAGAGTCGCTCCTCTGGTGCGGCGTCGAGCGCGGCTTTGCGCCTGCGTGGCTAACGTCCGTCGCTCTTTCTCACTCGTCTCTCTAAAGATGAGAGTATTAGAATAGAGTGGGAGCACTCCATAATTTCGCACCCTCTCTGTAATGTAGCGCAGACTCGAGTGCGCGATATTACGGAGAGTTCACTGTATTACGGAGAGGACACTGTACCAACGTTGCCGTAAGAGAGGGATCCAAACGAAAAATGTCCGCAATCAAATGCGCGAGTTAACAGTTAAAATCGACTTTATTTAGGATCCGTTGGAACAACCGAAGTAACACGCGGGAAACGGAGAGGTGACTCCGAAGAGACTCGCTCAGTCCACATGGGAGACCTATGCATAGAATGGCATGGACGGAAGCGAGTGACAAAATACCCCAAATAGACATGTGATGGCACAGGATCTACTCGGTGCTAGCACGGGTACGTACGTCGTGCCGGCACAATGCCGTCAAGTACGTCCGCATGTGACGATATTGTGACGGCACGGCGTTTTGATACCAAAAGCTGCTTGCACAGTTCCAGCTTGGCGTGGAGCTCCACCATCTTGACGTGAAGCTCCACAGTGAGCTGGAACTGTGCAAGCAGGTTTTGGTATCAAAACGCCGTGCCGTCACAATATCGTCACACGCGGACGTACTTGACGGCATTGTGCCGGCACGGCGTGACGAACGCACGGCACGTTTTTCTATCTGGGTTATTATTTGATATACTAATCGAAATATACTCATCGAACTCACCGAATTTGATGATTATCCCTCAGCAATCGCGAATCCGTTTGTCGGTATGGCTTAACTTCGGATCTCAGCGTTTTACCGGAGATTCCATCAGTTTTAATACGTCGTACAAGATCCGTTGTTTCCTAATAATGCGGAATCACAATTATACCACTTTCTCTTTGTTCCGTAAGATTGCAAGATCTTTGCATCTGTTCGTGACAGCACCGCGAGAACAACTGACGCGATGTTGATGAAAAAAATATCAATGTAGTCATAGCAACGCATGCGATCGATGCGAAAAAAGCATTGCCGATCGATATATATCCAATGCCGCCTTAGCGTGGTGAAATACATTTCATCGCCGTTTTTGATATTTTTATTGAAATAATTTTTTTTTAACTCCGTTTATTATTAATTTGATATAAATTGGAATGAGTTTATTTGTAAATTTTGACTTTTCAGTTTCAAATAAAAAATTTGTAAACTTTTGATTTCCTTTGGGTTCATCTCCGGAGAGAATTTGCGTCAAATTCGACCAATGCCTACCAAAGTAATCCCAGTCTATCGAGCAAAAACACGGATATCGATCAAGCAGAGTAGCCTTCTCTGGAAGACAATTTTTGAAAAACTATTTAATTTGTGTTTTCTTTTTCTCGCGTGATTGGACGTCATTGCAATAAAGTTAAACCATGATCGAATGTGAAAATTACAATTTGCGCGAGTTATAACGCCAAGTTTATTCACTCTCCGCTCTCCTCCGCTTATCCGATAGTCGAATATAAAACTTGGAATATTTCGATAATTAAGAGTCCTGGAGCAAAAAAAGTACTTTCAACCTTTTTATGCAAAATTGACATCGGGTCCGAATGAATCCGGCAGATTGAGTCTAATCGTGCCACTAATCAGTATGTCACAACATTTATAAAACCACAGTCGGTTGAATATTCGATATAACACTATACAGTGGACTGTCCGTAATATCACGTTTCGCTCAATTCTCTCTCGCTCTCTCTCTAAGATATAACGCTGTGTGAGGGGGAAATCTTCCCCCACTGTACAGAGTCGCTCCTCTGGCGCGGCGTCGCGCGCGGCTTTGCGCCTGCGTCGCTAACGTCCGTCGCTCTCTCTATCTCTCACTCGTCTCTCTAAAGATGAGAGTATTAGAATAGAGTGGGAGCACTCCATAATTTCGCACCCTTTCTGTAATGTAGCGCAGACCCAAGTGCGCGATATTACGGAGAGTTCACTGTATTACGGAGAGGACACTGTACCAACGTTGCCGTAAGAGAGGGATTCAAACGAAAAATGTCCGCAAACAAATGCGCGAGTTAACAGTTAAAATCGACTTTATTTAGGATCCGTTGGAACAACCGAAGCAACACGCGGGAAACGGAGAGGTGACTCCGAAGAGACTCGCTCAGCCCACATGGGAGACCTATGCGTAGAGGGGCATGGACGGAAGCGAGTGACAAAATACCCCAAATAGACATGTGATGGCACAGGATCTACTCGGTGCTAGCACGGGTACGTACGTCGTGCCGGAACAATGCCGTCAAGTACGTCCGCCTGTGACGATATTGTGACGGCACGGCGTTTTGATACCAAAAGCTGCTTGCACAGTTCCAGCTTGGCGTGGAGCTCCACCATCTTGACGTGAAGCTCCACTGTGAGCTGGAACTGTGCAAGCAGGTTTTGGTATCAAAACGCCGAGCCGTCACAATATCGTCACATGCGGACGTACGTGACGGCATTGTGCCGGCACGGCGTGACGAACGCACGGCACGTTTTTCTATCTGGGTTATTATTTGATATACTAATCGAAATATAGTCATCGAACTCACCGAATTTGATGATTATCCCTCAGCAATCGCGAATCCGTTTGTCGGTATGGCTTAACTTCGGATCTCAGCGTTTTACCGGAGATTCCATCAGTTTTAATACGTCGTACAAGATCCGTTGTTTCCTAATAATGCGGAATCACAATTATACCACTTTCTCTTTGTTCCGTAAGATTGCAAGATCTTTGCATCTGTTCGTGACAGCACCGCGAGAACAACTGACGCGATGTTGATGAAAAAAATATCAATGTAGTCATAGCAACGCATGCGATCGATGCGAAAAAAGCATTGCCGATCGATATATATCCAATGCCGCCTTAACGTGGTGAAATACATTTCATCGCCGTTTTTGATATTTTTATTGAAATAATTTTTTTTTAACTCCGTTTATTATTAATTTGATATAAATTGGAATGAGTTTATTTGTAAATTTTGACTTTTCAGTTTCAAATAAAACATTTGTAAACTTTTGATTTCCTTTGGGTTCATCTCCGGAGAGAATTTGCTTCAAATTCGACCAATGCCTACCAAAGTAATCCCAGTCTATCGAGCAAAAACACGGATATCGATCAAGCAGAGTAGCATTCTCTGGAAGACAATTTTTGAAAAAATTATTTAATTTGTGTTTTCTTTTTCTCGCGTGATTGGACGTCATTGCAATAAAGTTAAACCATGATCGAATGTGAAAATTACAATTTGCGCGAGTTATAACGCCAAGTTTATTCACTCTCCGCTCTCCTCCGCTTTTCCGATAGTCCAATATAAAACTTGGAATATTTCGACAATTAAGAGTCCTGGAGCAAAAAAAGTACTTTCAACCTTTTTATGCAAAATTGATATCGGGACCGAATGAATCCGGCAGATTGAGTCTAATCGTTCCACAAATCAGTATGTCACAACATTTATAAAACCACAGTCGGTTGAATATTCGATATAACACTATACAGTGGACTGTCCGTAATATCACGTTTCGTTCAATTCTCTCTCTCTCTCTCTCTAAGATATAAAGCTGTGTGAGGGGGAAATCTTCCCCCACTGTACAGAGTCGCTCCTCTAGCGAGGCGTTGCGCGCGGCTTTGCGCCTGCGTGGCTAACGTCCGTCGCTCTTTCTCACTCGTCTCTCTAAAGATGAGAGTATTAGAATAGAGTGGGAGCACTCCATAATTTCGCACCCTCTCTGTAATGTAGCGCAGACTCGAGTGCGCGATATTACGGAGAGTTCACTGTATTACGGAGAGGACACTGTACCAACGTTGCCGTAAGAGAGGGATCCAAACGAAAAATGTCCGCAATCAAATGCGCGAGTTAACAGTTAAAATCGACTTTATTTAGGATCCGTTGGAACAACCGAAGCAACACGCGGGAAACAGAGAGGTGACTCCGAAGAGACTCGCTCAGCCCACATGGGAGACCTATGCGTAGAGGGGCATGGACGGAAGCGAGTGACAAAATACTGGACGTGAGATGAGATAATAATTTCATTTGACTTTCGGTAACAGAACAAGTTTGCATGAAGCTTCTAAACGGTACGATTAAGTCGGAACAGCAGAGAATTTATAACCAGAATTGACATTACAGTGTCGAAAACTATTGCTGATAGATAATATATCGCCGGTGAATAATTGCGATACGAATGCGTTGATAATCTAGGCAGCTCGACGTGCGAGATGCTCCGATAATTCGGTCTCATTATTTCAGAGAAAATTATTATTTGATATACTAATCGAAATACACTCATCAAACTCACCGAATTTGATGATTAACCCTCAGCAATCGCGAATCCGTTTGTCGGTATGGCTTAAGTTCGGATCTCAGCGTTTTACCGGAGATTCCATCAGTTTTAATACGTCGTACAAGATCCGTTGTTTCCTAATAATGCGGAATCACAATTATACCACTTTCTCTTTGTTCCGTAAGATTGCAAGATCTTTGCATCTGTTCGTGACAGCACCGCGAGAACAACTGACGCGATGTTGATGAAAAAAATATCAATGTAGTCATGGCAACGCATGCGATCGATGCGAAAAAAGCATTGCCGATCGATATATATCCAATGCCGCCTCAGCGTGGTGAAATACATTTCATCGCCGTTTTTGATATTTTTATATTTACATTGATATTTTTTATGTATGAGACATACTCGAAACTTCGTTTATTATCAATTTTATGTTAATTGTAATAAGTTTATTTGTAAATTTTGATTTTCAGGGCCATGTCCAGAGTGCTTCATATACACGTCGATGAATTTCCATACACCCCAATAAATGATACTACCGGTCTGTTATTGGCCCGATTAATTTCCGACGGGCATTTACTTGATCGGCCTCGGAAAAAATGATCGTATATGGATCAGTACTGATCAGATCTGAACGTATCTGACTATACTTGGACACATCTCATCAGATATGGTCACATCTAAAAACATATTTATTTCCCTTGGTGGAAAAATGGCGGTTTTTCGGCACGTTTCGGGTGCGAAAAACCCCATTTTCACATCTCGTAAAATAAATTTTTATCATATACTCTTGCGAAAAACGTTTTCTGAACTCATGTGATTACAGCACTCGCCTTCGGCTCGTGCTGCAAACTCACACTTGTTAGAAAAACGTTTTTTTTTGTCACACATGCATGAAACGCGGCACTTTACATGGCAGTCTTGCAAGCCGAAAGTGGCCCATTGCATGCCAGTTGTGAACCTGTGGTGAAATGACAGAGTTGCGCACGCGCAGTTCGCATTTCGTTCACTTTCGTCCCTTGAGAGTTTACTTTTCACGTTTTCGTCCCTGGAGACATAACCTCACTTTTCAGTATTCGTCTCGCGCGACTGCCATTCCAAGTGCCGCAGAGTCATGCACTTGTGACAAAAAATATGTGTAACGAGGGTCGAATTGGCGATTGCGACTCATGTGATTGCAGCCCTCGCTTCGGCTCGTGCTGCACACTCACACTCGTTAGAAAAACGTTTTTCGCCCTCGTGGAGTAATGTACTATTTCGCACTCTTATCGAAATGTACTAATTGTAACACGGGCACGAAAAGTCCCGCTTTTCGTGCCTGTAAATTGTGGCGAAAATGACGCTTTCTACCAGAGGATGCGCGAAAAATGCTGTAGATATTAATTTTACACGCCAGTTTGTTTCCCGCACACTTTTTTCACACGCTAGTTCCTTTTGGCACACTTTTTCACACTCTAGTTACTTTTCGCGTACACTTATCTGGCACTGTAGTTATTTTTCCTACCGTACTTTACAGGCACAAAAAGCGGGAATTTTCGTGAATTTGTCACAAAAAGTAGTATGCGATACTTGTACAAAAAAGCGATCTCCCGATGGCGGTTGGGAAGTAGGCAGCACTCGCCTCCTCTCGAGCTTCAAGTATCACTTGGCTTCGCCTCGTGCCGTTGTAGCTCTCGATCCGGCTCGTGCAGCCAACTTCACAACCTCCATCGAAAAACCGCTTTTCCGTACTAGTATCGCAAAGTACTATTTTGCACAGAGTGTAATAAATTAAAGTTATCCGCCCGGTCACATTCAGACGTACTTTTTCTTCTTCGACCTGCTCGGAGAGTTCACTTGAAAGTACGATGGAATTTGTAGCATTTTTTCAGAATCTCCATAAAAAAATAAGGATTTGAAAAAATGTTCAGACACTTCGATAAATCCCCATACACTTCGATAAATTCCCATACACTTCGATAAATTCCCAGACACTTCGATAAATTTCCATACACTTCGACAAATTCCTATACACTTCGATAAATTACATACACCTCGATAAATGATTCTTCCGTTCTGCTATTTGCCGGGTCACATTTCGACGTGTATTCACTTGAACAGGGTACGTTGAAAGTTTGATTAAATCTACGATGGATGATGCAGCACTGTTTGAGATTCACTGTGAAAAAATAAGGATTTTCAAAAATCTCATACACGTTTATAAAAATATTACGTCCGGTTTGCTTTTGGCTCGGTAACATTCCGGCATGCATTTTCTTGATCCAGCTGCTCCGAGAGTTCACTCTAAAAGCAAAAAATACTTTTTTTTCAAAAAAGTAAAAAGGTACGCCAAGTACTTAAAATTTGTATTCTCGTTCAGAAAATATGTTTATCAAAAAAACCCTCTTAAAAATCAAAAAATCTGCCAAAACAGATGTTTATCAAAACAGTCTCTAAACAAAAAAAATTCTTCCAAAAAGACGTTTATCAAAATAATTAAAAAAAAAATATATGTTTATCAAAATCTCAAAAAAAAAAAAAAAAAAATCGAAAAAAGTCAAATCAAACCAGCCAAGGAGTACATACACGAAAATGCTTAAAAAAAGATGTTTATCAAAACAATCTAAAAAAAAAATACAAGATGCGAAAATCTTGACAAAAAAAAACTTGGCGTGCCAGTTTTTTTTTCCAATAGCTGTCGTACATGGTTCATTCAAATAATCGAGGGAGAGGGAAAGTAACTGTAATAACTGCAGTAACTGTAATTGGAAAAAAACTGGCACGCCAAGGTTTTTTTTTTCAAGATTTTCGCATCTTGTAATTTTTTTTTTTTTTAGATTGTTTTGATAAACATCTTTTTTGAAGCATTTTCGTGTATGTACTACTTGGCTGGTTTGATTTGACTTTTTTCGATTTTTTTTTTTTTGAGATTTTGATAAACATATATTTTTTTTAAAATTATTTTGATAAACGTCTTTTTGGAAGAATTTTTTTGTTTAGAGACTGTTTTGATAAACATCTGTTTTGGCAGATTTTTTTATTTTTAAGAGGGTTTTTTGATAAACATTTTCTGAACGAGAATACAAATTTTAAGTACTTGGCGTACCTTTTTACTTTTTTGAAAAAAAGTATTTTTTGCTTTGATTTCACCTATTTTTGACATCCAGGCATGTAGTTTCATTGATTATTACCAACAGGCAGGCAATACAGAACGAAAACATTGTTTATAGTAGATAATACGATGATATATATAAATAAAAGATCTTGAAAACTAAACGATTCACTAAAAATTATATATTACAATAATAGTAATAATTTTTTTTATATGATTCTAAATTACAAAGTATTTTTTTAATCTGTTATCTATCGCTGTTCCTTAAGGCATGTGAAATACCGCGGTCATTAATAGAAACGGTAATTAACTTTTTTCACGGATGTTAGCATCTGCGGTCAACAGAATAGTGTCATCGAAAGGTGTAATGTAATCTGTATTCGATGACACTTTTCTTTTGACCTTAGATATCACCGTTCTTGAAAAAGTTTATTACAATTTTTATTACCGACCGTGGTGTTTCACCTGCTCTTAAGATGGTGTGGTATAAACTCCCGCCAAACCAATGCCCAGTTGGTAAAAAAAATATACTGAATGCCGTTTTGAGACCGCAGTCCACCGAAGAAAAAGAAAATTGTCTTTCGCTAGAGGATCGGCAGACGCAGGGAAAGAATTTTTTTGCCGGGTTCTGCGGTCTCAAAACGGCATTCATTACAGTTTTGTTACCAGCTGAGCACGCGGTAAGTGCGTGTGAGGGTGTTCCACATCACCTTAAAACGCAAACTTCTCTTTTACGCTAATTTTTTTCAAATATACAAAACTTTCACTCGCAATTATGTATGTATCTGATACAGCTTTTGTATATAGTTTACAATTGAAACATAAGTTTTGTGTCGTATTTGGAAAGTAGGTACTATTTCCAGCAGCTTTATTTTTATTTTTGTTATTTTTGTTAGTGGATTCCGTCACTGTGTACTGTACGTATATGTATAAATGTCGTTGAAGCCGTCGATTCACAAGCCGCGGTCGCGAAACTTCGTCATAACGCCCAATAACTTTTAACAATTAAAATAATAAAAACAAAATTCTTCGGTCTTACGGGAATAGTAACATTGTTGTTGAAATTCAATTTATTCGGTAGGTGACTTTACAAGTGTATTCAGTTTTCGATATAAATTATAACTATAGTATTTGTGGTAGAACATTTTTACTCGTAATTACGTAAAATTTTTTTAATTTCCACATTGCTTCCCCATAAAAGTTGAAAATATAAATTTCCATACCGCTTCCTTATAAAAGTTGAAACTTCAAATTTTCGTATGGCTTTCTCATAATGTTTCTTTGTTCACGAAGTTTCCTCTATGAGGAAGCCAAAAATACAGAAAATGCTTTCTCATAGAAGAAGTTTTATGAATAAAGGAACATTATGAGCCATATGAAAATTTCAAGTTCTAACTTTCATAAGAAAGCGCTATGAAAATTTCAATTTTCGACATTTTTGATTTTTTTTTACAATTGTTTGAAATTCTTTTAAGATTGTATTAAGATTGTTTGTTTTTTATTTTTAAAGATTGTTTAAAATTGTCTTCCAATAGACATATTTTTTTGGAACATAAAACATTTTAAGCACTGGTTGTACCATTTCTGTTTTTTTTTTTTTTTTATTAACATTATTTTTTCTATAAAATATAAAATAGTCTAATTGCTTGATAGTCCTATCACTGTTTCTGCACTATGTATTGATTTAAGTAAAACCGAATCATCGCTGTGTTTTATTTGGACTTATATTGGAGGAAATGGTTTGAATGCAGAATTGTCCTATTCTAAGCTTTGGCGCAGAAGCAATAATATAACATTTACCTGTTTTGGATGGTGACGAAAGTCACCTCCGACTCCTTAAGTAGCTGCTCTTGATGCTCTGGACCTTTGAAGGCAGCTGCGTCAGGATTAAGAGTTGATTTTCATGATGTGTAGCTAAAAACAAACTTATCTCTCTCGCATGATGAGTAAAGACATCTTTTGATTCTGAAGCAGTGTGTGAGAGTGCTTCTGAAGTTCCAGAGCATCGAGGGCATCTGTATGTGGAGCTGCATATGCCTTTCGTTACTATATATAAATGTAAATTTTCACGGCCAACCTTCAATTATACATCGACAAGAGGAAATGTCTCAGATAGAATCCCAGCTCCGTTAGTAAAAGATTTATTCTTTTTAACGTATTTACTTATCGGCTTGGATAAATAAATGAGTTCACGTTTTCCTGACAGAGCGTAGATTCCATTTTTGAAAACTGAACCATCTTGCTGTAAAACATATCCAATATATCCGTTTAACACTTGACAAAAGCAAAAATAAAACAAAACTTCAAAAATAGGTTAGTCATAAAAATATCGAGGAAAATTAACTTTACACGTCGAACACATAATTAAAAGAATAAAAATATATTTAATTTATGATATATGATATTTATAATCAATTTTTTTAGACAAATCTTTTTTATTGACACTTTTACGCACAAGTTTTTATTTTTCATTCACTATAGGTTCACTATAGGGGTGGACACTTTCACATCTTTTTCTGTTTCTGTTTGTTTTGCCGCACGATTAACCGAAGCGCGAAAAGTGCTGCGCTGATATATACGAAACAAGAGAGATCGGTAGAGAGAAAGTGCTGAGCTGATGCGAATCCGAGAGAGATGGGTAGAGAGAAAGTGCTGCGCTGATACGAATCCGAGAGAGATGGAAGATGACTCAGCTGGCAGACGCATGCGCAGTAGACGCGAGGACTCACATTACAGGACACTTTTATAATATTTTCGGACCTCGTGAGGGGTACGATTACCGTATCTCAGCATCTAGCTAACAGTTACGATCGTAACTAGGTGCGTTGGAAAGCTCGTGTCCTATATATATCATAAAAGTGTCATCGGAATTCCGAGCTGATGCTTCGTTTTCGAGAAATCGAGAAGAAAGAATCCACTTCCGGCATTTTGAAGTATCTATACTTGGTAGCGTCTCGCTCAACTCGCTTAAAAACTTTTTTTTTAAGTACTTGGCGCCGAGACGCTACCGTGTCTCTTGATTTACAATAGACTTTGTAGCAACGTTTCAGACTCTCATGTGAAAAAATAAGGATTTCGAAATATCCCATGCACCCGCACGTCGATAAATTCCGAGACACCTTGATAAATGATATTTCCCGTTTGTTATTGACCCGTCCCCATTCAGACGTGGATTCTCTTATTCCGGCTACTTCGTTCGAAAACTTGGTGCAATCCACGATGGACGATGTAGTCCCCTTTACGTGCGAAAAATTGATATCGAAATTTCCCATATCAGGCTACAAATATCACTTGTGATTCATTTCTTCACTCATATATACCGTAATGTGCATTCTCTTATTTTGGCTGCTGCAAAATTTCACTCGAAACTAGGATATAGCAGCAGTGGTATCCGCTTAGCATCGTAAAAAATGGAGCCTCTTCACTACAGTGAAGCGGATTTATTCGGATTTGTACCAAAAAGGGTGTTTCGTGTTGGCTACGCTGATCGGGGCTTTGTATTTATTTTGGAAAATGTTCGATTGAGTACTTACGGTAATACAGATGCTCTCTTATTTGTAAGAGCGACGTTTATAATTCGGCACCTGGCGTTGGGTATAGGAATTAAAACTCGAGCACTAGAGCCATCGGCAGCCGAGGGGTCATGGGCTCCATGCGGGATGCGCCCGTTGTAGAGACGCTCCTACCCGGCCAATCCGGGTGTGACGAGCGGGTCGCTCGCACGCATCCCACATATGGCGCGATTATTTGAATACAAACTATATCATTTTAAGTAAGCTAATCCATACATGTATGCACATTCTACCTTCCCACAGTCCTCCCTCCATCCCTACGTAGAAACATAACTGTACGCTTTTAAGATAATTTAAGTGAGGGCCATAAAAGCGAACGTGACTCTGTAGCGAAAGGAAAGATTAACTTTCTACATTTTTTTTGAAGAGAAAAACCCTCATATACCTTTTGTCCAAAAAGGACTCGCAGTCAGAGCTCTAAACCCTTGAGAAATACTTAAGGTGAAAATTAACAGACCATCCTGTTTTTCTCGCGCGGGTTTGGGCGGCCGAGTTCAGCCGGACGCCAAATGTTTTACGACCCCTTCGGAAAAACAGACGTACCCAGAGACAAAGCCGAAGGTTTTCTACGAGGTACATAGAAAAAGTCCTCAACGCGGCGGCGGCTCGGTGGGCTCCGCCTATATAGAAAACCCGAGCAAATCGTGCGGGCGGTACCTCATTTTTAACCAATCGGAAGTCGAGCCTCGAAGTTTGTACCCCCAACCACCCTCTCACGGAAACGATGAATTTTTGAAAAGAATGATCCGAGACGCTTTGAGTCACGACGCTTTTTGGGCAGTCACTCGGAAAATCTCGCACGGTTCACTTCGCTTACTAAGAGCCTGTACAGAGTTAACAAATTGTTGTAGTTGCGATACTACGTCGTAAAATAATATAAGTTATGTCAAACAATATTTTAGTTGGTTACTTTATGAATTGTTTTTGGTGATATTGTGTTTTATTCATTCAACGGATAAATAATTAAATTGCTTAGTCTCAAATCGTAATAATGTGTCTTCATTGATCTAACATATATATAAACCTATAACAAATTTCCCGCGTTAAGAGTCGGATTTTAATTCGCTAGGCAGCAACGAATGACCATTCGTAGTCCGGAGTATAAAAGTTACCAGCCATCCAATCGGATCGGCCCGTAACAAAATTGGCGCAGTCGGTAGGACACCGCTGCCTCTTAATCGGGAGATTTAAATTAAATAAATGAAGAAATCGATGAAAATTAAATTGCGGTATAAATTGTAAATTAAAATAAATAAATAAGAGTGTAAAAGTGAATTTGCAAAAAGTGACAGTGCGACGAAAAGTGAACAATACGAGTAATTAAAAAACTCAATAAAAGTACATTTAAACATTTTTGTCGTGCCAGAATCAAGTTTTAGTGTTAAAAGAAATAATAATATACATTTATATACCGAAAAAATATATATATATATATATATAAAATTAAAAAAAATAAATAAAATAAACAAAAACTGTTCGCACACATGGTCCACTACCCCATTTTCGCGCGATTATCTGCCTGACGGATATCGGTTGGGCGAATTGAGTAACTTGATCGACCCGTGCAGGAGGTTTCATTGCGGGAATGGAAAAGTGAACCGAAGACCCTCGCTTGCTGATCCTGTTCAGCGAGGTGGTACCTGCCAACGAGCTCACGGGGTGAGTCCGACGCGGGATTCATTGTGATACCGGATCGTGAGGAGTTCGCGGGACGACGCGGGATTCTACAGGAATCGGACATCCTCCAAGATGACGGGATTCAAGAAGAATCAACAGTTTTAAAAGACTTTAAGTGGTATCGTTAAATTTTCTTCCAGGACTAGATACGTTGAGAGGGACAGAGACAGATCGGTAAGCCAACCATTCCTACACGTAGCATAAAAATGTCGCCTCCACGGGGAGCAAATTCCGGTTCACCGGGAGGATCCAGTTTGCGTTCAGGGAGAAGGAGAACGGTCCCGATCGTTCGCGATAATATAGATGACCAGATGCTTAACACTCGCGTCGTTAATCACAGCCAAAATAATTCAAATTCAAATGAAATTGACATTCAGTCGACTGCGGGGTCGAGCACCGGAAACATCCTATCAGTTGCCTCACAACAAATATTGCCGAACCAATTGCTTGGTTTCAAAACCGCGGCCACTCTAATACCTAATTTTGATGGCGAGAATCTTAACGTGATGACATTTACCCAGTATTGTAGGGCAGCCGCTGCTGCCGTAGCACCTCACGAAGAGCAATTTTTAATGATCGCGATTCAAACTAAATTAAGCAAGACGGCACTAAAACGTACGTTGGGAAAACGATTCGCGACTTTAGAAGAGTTGTTGGTTACATTAGAGAAAGGTTTATCTCCAAAAATTACTCTTAGCGAGTATATGCAACAAGTCACTTCTCTCGCCCGCGCCGACGATGAGACTATTGCAGACTATGCGCAGAGAGTCTCAAGCATGATGTTGGAGATCATGGTTTTTATCGAGCGTGAAAAACCCGGAGAACGAGGAAAAGCATTCCTCGAAGAAATGACCGAAACGGTCATTTGCCACTTCCTTCGCGGTCTTGATATGCAGACCATTTCATTTTTGAAAAACAAAGACCCCTCCACGTTAGAAGATGCAATCGAGGTAGCCACTTTCGCGGATACTGCGGCACGCAATTGGAGAAAAATCCATGGAGAAAAATCGGGATCCCAGAATTCTTCCGGAGCAGAGATCATTAAAATTATACCTCAGAAACGGGTAGCTCATATGCGTTCGGGAGTTTCTAAATCGATTCGATGCTTTTCATGCAACGAAATCGGACACATGCGGCGCGAGTGTCCTCAAAATACGAATAGTGGGGAAAAACGAAAACAACCGAGTGGGACCCATTGCGACTATTGCACCCGTAATAACCATTCGGAAAAAGATTGCTTTTTGCGGAAAAAACATATTAAAGAAAGAGAAGCGACCATCGAAAAACAAAGAAAGGGCAACAATTTAAACTCGAAATCGAACCGTCGAGCGCACGGGTCGACGGTTCAAAAATTCGGCAAAGGTCTCGAAAACGATATGTTCACTGCATCAGCAGAGGAGACCGACTCTCCGTCGCAATAGTAAAAATGGAGAATATCGCGTTCGCGAATGGCGAGGCTCAATTAATGATCGATACGGGGTCAGATTTGAATTTAATTAAAGAAAATGCGATAAATCCACGGGTTTTCATTAACAAAAAAAGAATATACCATATTACCGGTATTGGCGAAGGAATCCACGAGACTCTCGGCGAAATTATAATTTATATAAAACGAGTAGAAACCCCATTCCACATAGTTTCAAAAACTTTCCTATAAAAACGCAAGGGATCATTGGTATGCAGCTTTTAAAAAAATATCGCGCAAAATTAGATTTTGAAACAGACGAGCTCCATTTCGACACCCAGAAGCTTCCATTCGTGCAACATTATACAATTCGCATGCCACCGCGAACAAAAAAATTGGTAAAAATACCGGTTACCAACGTCCACGTGACCGACGGGTACTTGCGGAGGGTAGCGACGGGTCCTGGCGTTTACCTTGGTGAATCTCTTGTCACACAGGTGAACGGGTATGCCCACGTCTACGCTATCAACACAAATACATACGCGGTCGAATTGACCTTGGCGCCAATAGAGATCGAAGAATATTGTACACTCTCACCGCGCACCCGAACAGAGTCTACCCCTCATTCCCTAATCGAGGGCGAGAAAAAGACGACAAAACGTATCGCGACCCTATTTAAAAATCTAAGCCTCGATCATCTGAGTGAAGAAGAGAGGGAAAGCATTCTTCCCATTTTGGGAGAATATTCACCTCAATTTCACTTGCCGGACGACCCATTGGGGGCCACAAAGGTATTAGAACATAAAATAGTGACCACGGATGAACACCCAATAAACACCAAACAGTATCGATACCCGCCGTTTCAAAGAGAGGAAATCCGTCGTCAGGTAGACGATTTGCTGGAAAAAGGAATAGTCCAACCCTCAGAGTCACCTTATAACTCACCCTTGTGGATCGTGCCCAAGAAAGCCGATTCGCAGGGTAATAAAAGGTGGCGAATGGTTATCGACTATCGAGCTTTAAACGAAAAAACGGTGGGAGACGCCTATCCGCTCCCAAATATCACAGATATTCTAGATCAACTCGGTGGAGCCAAGTATTTTTCCATTCTCGACTTAGCTTCAGGCTTCCACCAGATACCCATGGACCAGGGTTCACAAGCGAAGACGGCTTTTTCAACCCCTTTTGCTCATCTAGAATTTAACAGAATGCCATTCGGGCTAAAGAACGCCCCTGCTACGTTTCAGCGTCTAATGGATAAGGTGTTAACAGGACTCCAGGGCATTGAACTATTTGTTTACATGGATGACATTGTCATTTACGCTAACACTCTAGAGGAACACTCACAAAAATTAGTGAAACTTCTAGCTCGATTAAAAACCGCTGGGTTGGCCCTTCAGCCAGACAAATGTCAATTCTTACGTAAGGAAATTGCATATCTAGGGCATATAATTACCGAAGAAGGAGTGAAACCAGACCCGGGTAAAACGGAAGCTGTGAGGAAATTCCCCGTACCGCGAAAAAGGAAAAACATCAGACAATTCTTAGGACTGATAGGCTACTATCGTAGGTTTATCCCAGAATTCGCAAAGATAGCAAAATCCCTCACGGTACTCCTGAAGAAGGACACACCGTTCGCATGGACAGACACGCAACAAAAAGCGTTCGAAACATTACGCGATAAACTCTGCTCGGAGCCGCTGCTCCAATATCCCGATTTTAATAAGCCTTTCGTCCTAACAACAGATGCTTCGGATTTCGCACTGGGAGCCGTGTTGAGTCAGGGAACGATCGGTCGGGACCTACCAATTGCTTACGCGTCGCGAACATTGAATAGAGCCGAAACAAATTACACAACGTCGGAAAAGGAGTTACTCGCAATCGTCTTTGCCGTGAAACATTTCCGACCATACCTATACGGATACCGTTTTACTCTAGTTACCGATCATCAACCGCTTTTATGGTTGAACAGTTTGAAGGATCCGGTCTCCAGGCTTGCTAGATGGCGAATAAAACTCAGCGAGTACGACTACGATATAGTATACAAAAAGGGAGTCGCAAATTGTAATGCTGATGCACTGTCTCGCAATCCTCCAAATCTTTACGAGATCTCGTTAACGGACGAAAACACTGACAAATCGACTGAAACACTAGATTCGGCCAAACAGGTGTTGAACATCGAAGTTCAATCTCCTGGTTCGTCGGGTCTGACAATACACGATGACACGACTACAGAAAAAGAGGGGGAGAATTGGGATGACAGTTGTTTTTCTGGATTCGACGAACAGATCGAGGAATTGATTGGTAACGTCTTCATCGTAAGTAGGCAAAGAAATGATGGACATCTCGAAGTAGGTTCCGAGGGGAGTGAAGTGACTTCACTATCGGAACGCAGTAAAACTCCTAGCCGGTTACACAGCGGTGCCGAGCGCCTGGCTCCATACCTGCTGCCGGAGGAGGAATTTACAACCCCGTTATCGCCACAAGCTTTTCCGTGCATTGCGGAGCGTGGAAACGAGGGGTTGGTGACGAGCGAGAAGGGAGCAGGACCGACAAAGGCCCTGTCCCAAGATATCTCGGAGATTGTCGAGTCGTCGCATCATGTAGGAGTAAGACCCGGAATGAAGGACGCATCCATGGAAATCAATTCGGTAGAAGATCTAGTAGAATCAGACAATCAAAAATCAGCACTACGAACAGCATCGATTAATATCGTTGAAAACTCATGCATTAGTTACAGTAAAGAGAAGTTGACAACAAAAATCGGACATATTGTAAATTTTATTTCTGCCGATTGTGTCTTGACTTCAACGAATAATCGAGAATTGAGGGATGCAGGATTAATTGACATCGAAGGTCTAAAGTCAGCCAAACCTGAATTGGGTCAAGTCGTGGCTATGTTGTCAAAGAACCATTATGTCTTTCACGTGGTAGTAAAAGATACCTTCGATGCGCGTCCATATTTTTCTCATGTTGAAACTGCCATTCAAGCTCTAAAGCAAGCCATGGAAGCACTGGATGTTTCAAGCGTTAGCGTTATGAAAGGCGGGCACAGCCTCGACCAGCTATCGTGGCTATCGATAGAACAAGCGTTTCGACGCACCTTCGCGGAATCAGGTCGCGGTATCAGAATTTGCTCGGGAGAAATACAAACCCCCCCCCGAAGAAGATCGAGCAGAAATAATTCGCGAATACCACGAGTCAGCTGTAGGAGGACACAAGGGCGCGTCCAAAACATATTGGCGAATCCGAGGTGATTTTCATTGGGAAGGAATGCGGGATGATGTTCGCAAGTTTATTAAAGGCTGTAAAAGTTGCCAGGAATATAAATTGGTGCGAACGAAAACGCGTCTCCCCATGAAAATCACAGATACTCCGAGCGAACCGTTCGAAAAGGTCCAAATGGATATAGTCGGACCATTGCCGGTGACTGAAAGGGGAAACAAATATATTTTAACCTTCCAGGACAACTTCTCCAAATATTGCGACGCCGTCCCGTTAAAGACTATCGACTCAGTAGCTGTAGCTTGCGCGCTGGCCGAACAATTCATTACGCGATTCGGTTGCCCTAAAATCCTCCATACCGATCAAGGCAGCAACTTTATCAGTAAAATCATTCAAACGATCTGCAAAATATTTAAAATAAATAAACTCGAATCCACAGCTTTTCACCCAGAATCTTTGGGATCGTTAGAGCGCAGTCACCACTCGCTGGTAGAATATTTGAAACAATTCGGTAACGAGCAAAATTGGGACACGTGGTTACGCTATGCGATCTTCAGCTACAATACCTCAGTGCATGAGTCCACAGGTTTCCCTCCACATACGTTAGTGTTCGGAAAACAAGCAAATATACCGAGTAGCTTCCAGAGGGGAGACCAATTTACAACATATATTGAGCACCTTGACGACTTTCTCCGAAAGCTCTCGGAAACGCAGTCGAAGGCAGTAGAGCGCCTAAACGCAGCTAAATGGAGATCGAAACAGTACTACGACCAGAAATTGAACAATAAAAACTTCGCCGTAGGTGAACCGGTCTATCTTCTGAAAGAGCCTCACGTAAATAAATTCGACCCGCACTATCTAGGACCTTACCCGATCATGCGACTGATCGGTCCAAAAAACGCAGAAATCCAAGTGGGCCAAAACCGTACAAAAATCGTGCACTTGGATAAATTAAAGCATGCTACTATACCAATCAACGAATAACATGTGTTAATTATGTGTGTAATTGTGTGTTAATTATACGATAGTAATAATTAGCGTAAGATTGAAATTCTGATCACCACTACTACGTAAATCACTGTACACTGTCCTCCCCAGGTTTTTGAGTGTTGGTTTCCCTGCGGGCACCGGGTAAATGCCAGGACAGTAATTTAAATACTGAGAAAGGTCCAACACAAAACAAATTACCCTTCCTCATAGTTTATACGAAAAGAAAGATCAACAATTGTTTACGAAACAACTTTCGAGATGAAAAGTCTTTCTCTGAAGAAGAGACTTTTCTTTAAGAAGGGAGGTGTGACGAGCGGGTCGCTCGCATGCATCCCACATATGGCGCGATTATTTGAATACAAACTATATCATTTTAAGTAAGCTAATCCATACATGTATGCACATTCTACCTTCCCACAGTCCTCCCTCCATCCCTACGTAGAAACATAACTGTACGCTTTTAAGATAATTTAAGTGAGGGCCATAAAAGCGAACGTGACTCTGTAGCGAAAGGAAAGATTAACTTTCTACATTTTTTTTTAAGAGAAAAACCCTCATATACCTTTTGTCCAAAAAGGACTCGCAGTCAGAGCTCTAAACCCTTGAGAAATACTTAAGGTGAAAATTAACAGACCATCCTGTTTTTCTCGCGCGGGTTTGGGCGGCCGAGTTCAGCCGGACGCCAAATGTTTTACGACCCCTTCGGAAAAACAGACGTACCCAGAGACAAAGCCGAAGGTTTTCTACGAGGTACATAGAAAAAGTCCTCAACTCGGCGGCGGCTCGGTGGGCTCCGCCTATATAGAAAACCCGAGCAAATCGTGCGGGCGGTACCTCATTTTTAACCAATCGGAAGTCGAGCCTCGAAGTTTGTACCCCCAACCACCCTCTCACGGAAACGATGAATTTTTGAAAAGAATGATCCGAGACGCTTTGAGTCACGACGCTTTTTGGGCAGTCACTCGGAAAATCTCGCACGGTTCACTTCGCTTACTAAGAGCCTGTACAGAGTTAACAAATTGTTGTAGTTGCGATACTACGTCGTAAAATAATATAAGTTATGTCAAACAATATTTTAGTTGGTTACTTTATGAATTGTTTTTGGTGATATTGTGTTTTATTCATTCAACGGATAAATAATTAAATTGCTTAGTCTCAAATCGTAATAATGTGTCTTCATTGATCTAACATATATATAAACCTATAACAAATTTCCCGCGTTAAGAGTCGGATTTTAATTCGCTAGGCAGCAACGAATGACCATTCGTAGTCCGGAGTATAAAAGTTACCAGCCATCCAATCGGATCGGCCCGTAACACGGGTACAGCGGTGGCGCGAGGCCCCGAGTAGCGGGTTACGTATCAACTGCTCTCCGTAACCTCGTTTTGGTGTTTTTCGATTAAGTGTTGATTAATAGTTCAGTATTTAAATAGATGTAGTGTTTGTGGGTCGATTCAAAGTGTTCCGAAAATAATTAGTTAATTTTAGTTAGTGTCGTGATCGAGTGACAATACTTTTTGTCAGTGAATCTCGAGGTTCAAGTTACGTGCGTGTCAGTGTTTACTTCTAGTGCAACAGGTCCATCATTTCTTCAGTGGGAACATTTTTATTCAACGGTAAGTAACTTTAATATTAACAGCTTGTATCTCACTTATGCAGTTAGAGAACATTTTTTATATTTATTAATATATGTTTTTTTATATTTCAGGTGCAGCGAGTGCAGCAGGTCTGTCGACGCACCTCTTGGTTTGTCAATTGTACAGGGTCCGGAGGGCTTTTGGTCGATCGACTTGGTGCGGAGAGGAAGAAAGGCGTCGATAAGTATTTTTGAAAGTTTCTATGTAATATTACTGTACATTTATATTTTCCAGGTGCGGACAAGGCCATCGGGGCAGCAGCTATGGACCTCAGCTTTAATGACGTCAAGGCCATGCACCTGCTTCAGTGGATTTCGCATTTCTGTTGATCAATTCTTGTAGGTGAGTGTTATTTTAATGCGCTCTATTTTTTTTAGGTTCACAATCTATTTAATTTTTATATTTTGTAGATATCGGCAGTGTCGATAGAGCGAGGCCGTACCCTCTCTGGCATGCAGTCAGGGAGACCATGCTGCCGGAGAGAAATGGAGGCTTCTGT